>JACEFZ010027534.1:600000-835180 GCA_014155875.1 Cepaea nemoralis | reverse complement strand
ATTCTAATTGTTACTTTACGTTAACTATGACTTGCGCACTCTATCGGATGTTACATCGTTCAAACTCACAAAAAATTTACGTTGCATTTGGTTAAAAGGACAAAGCACCACGTTCGCACTTGTCAGAGTCTTGCGTAGAGCAAGATAAGTAGCTCGTTTTCTGGCAAGTGTGAAGCAATATCAAACTATCAAATCACACGAAGTGAATATCCGAAAGTATTATTCACAAGCTTTATTTACGCGCTGCATTTATTATCGCACAAACATCGCGCAATGACAATCCATAGCAATCATTACGGCACTGAACAATATCACTACAATACATAATAATACATGCAAGCAATAAACATCTCACTTACAAGTCAAACTATTCAAGCGTTCGAACCAGTCTCCCACTGTCGTACAGGCTAGCTCTCAATGCAGATTCAAACACTCCTCGCATCCCCATGCGACCTGTCCATTCAAACACCTAAACCCGTCTGCCAGTCCTGGCGTTCTACACGCTACACGCCACTAGACGCTCACGTCAGCTGGTGTGACCCCTGCAAGGTTAACGGGGTGTACTGCTGACCAGCGGTCGTTTAAGCTTCGCTCAATTGCCGTGCCTGGCTGCTTATACGGGCGTCGTCGAAGACGCCGTATTCTCTCTGCAGTGTTTAACATCACTCAGGGTTGCGTGTTGTTATGTTGTCTGGCGTTGGTACAGACAACGCGTCGCAACCTCGGATGTGAGACCTTGACAGGGAGCGGCTTCAGCTAATGTAGGAGTAGAACTGCTGTGTGTAGATACGTGTTCAGCAGTCGCAGCGGTCTTCTTCGCCTTTGCCTTCTTCTTCCCAGTTGCGTACATTGCGTGTCTTTTCGCGGCGTTTTTAGTGCGAGCCATCCTCTGCACTCCCAGATTGCGATCTGTTCTCGATAGAGCGATGGAGTCGATGAAACCATATTAGGCTCTTGTACCTTGCGGTGTCGAGGTGAAGTATAAACAGCGGGATAATGACCGTTTATGGCCTTCATTATCGAGATTCCCGTTGACTCAGTTATTTCCTCTGTCCATCGTTCACGTGGCCGGCATCTTCTTCCGCTTCCATTTGATCTGTACACCATTGTTTGTTGTGGTATACTATTAGTTAGTAATCTAGTTACATGGCCAGACCATTTAACTTGTTTTCTGATACAATCTAGCGCTGCTACAGCCCCTACTTGAGTCCTGATTTCTTCATTTATCTGAGATACATGACTAAAGAAATATCACACCTGCTATCTGAAATAATAACAGACACTGTATATCTTGGTGTTAACCAAAAAGGGTTGAATAGTTTGTTGCCGATATAAATGCAAACAACAAACTATTATGAACTCACTTTTCACGGTTTGTGTTTACATTGATCTTCGCCATTGATGATTAATTTCAACGCCTATAAGCAAAATCAATATTTATTAAAAACTCATGAATCAAAACACTCTTTCCCACTGTGGGGGGGGGGGGTGTGATGGGTATATATAGTGTTGGCTCCATGTCAGTCGACCAGTGGACAGTGGATGGGTGATGTGGACTATATGCCATAGGCCGTCTTTACTTCCTAGAAAAGTGGTTCTCAACAGGTGGGGAATTCACCCCCCCCCCCAGGGGGAATTTTAGGGTTTCGGGGGGGGGGGGGATTACGATTATTTCAAGATCGCGTTAATACAAGAACCGATTACCTGATATTGTTTTTCCCTTCATACTTTACGGTTCTGTACGTCTCACCCTTCTAAAGTTTATTTTATAAAGTAAGTAGACCCACAAATCACGTTTTATGTGAACGTCTAGACTTATTCTAGTATGTGCTATTAAATTTAGCTTCCATTATTATTAAAATACTGTGTAAAAAAGGTGGGGGGGGGGGGGGTTTGTAAGGTAGGAAATACGAAAGGGGGGAATGACGTTTTGAAAATATGGTGAAGGGGGGCACGGGCCAAATTTTTATGTAGGAAATACGAAAAGGGGGGGGGGGGGGATGACGTTCTGAAAATATGGTGAAGGGGGCACGGGCCAAAAAAGTTTGAGAACCACTGTCCTAGAACGTGTCCTGGTAGCCATGTTAGGCTGTTGTACCTGGGAGTTTAAATATCGCAGCCTCTATGTGGACTCCATCACATGACTACCGGGCGGACAGGAAAGCGCGCTAGTCACTGTGATACCCCGCCTCCCGATACGTTTATTATGGCATGGAGATTATTGATATGTTCCCAATAGTTCGCGTGTTTGGCGCGCAGCCTAAGGGAAAGTATCATTCTATGAGATTATCCTGTCTGGCTGCCCATTATCTCGTGGTAAGGTTTACCGTCTCTACTCTCGGGGTACTGCATAAAATAAACAAATCTCATCAAAGAACCTCCTAAATAGTGGGCATATGGTGCTAGACCCATATTATTATCGAACAATCTGTAGTCCGGAGTGATCTGGTCAGTGTTACTTCTACAGACAATTCTGATACCCATTAAATGCTGGGACCAACTGGGGCTGTATTGTCAACTTTCCACATCCACCTCAATGCAAATTCGAACTCATAACCATCGATTCGGCAGATAAGCGTCCAGTCACTACATCGGCGCGGTTCCCTAATAGTACTGCTGTCCTCTAAACACGTTCCAAGCGCTAGAGCACTCGGCGCCGTTTCGGTGGCTGGACGATGTACTGCTGTCCTCTAAACACGTTCCAAGCGCTAGAGCACTCGGCGCCGTTTCGGTGGCTGGACGATGTACATAAGATTGCGCGTACATATAGAGAACCCTGTTTGTATTGCATGGATCGCTTGCCCAGTAGCGTATTCAGTGTAGTTTCTTTCATGTTGCGTGCCATCTCAAGGACAATATACATACATATAAACACACAAACATGCAAAACGTCAACACCAACAAACAAACATACAAACAAATATACGAGCAATCAGACATACCCACAAACACACAAACATGCAAACAAATGTACAAACACACATACAAACAAACAACCAAACATATAAACAAACATATAAACAAACAAATCTACAATAAAATATACAAACATACACACCAACTAGCAAATAAACATACAAGCAAACATACATACAAACAAACAAAGAAACATACATACGGACAAACAAACATACAAACACACCAACTTACAAAGAAACATACAAACGAACAGATAAAAGAACAAACATACAATCAAATAAACACGCCAACAAACAAACATGCAAATTAACATACGTGCAAACATACATAAATAAACATACATACGGATAAACAATCATACATGCATAAAAATATACAAATAATGAAACACTAAATAAACATCAAACATACAAACATACAAAACTCATACGCGCAAACAAATATACAAACAAATAAGCAAGCAAACATTTAAATAAAATAAGAAATAAAAGTTTAGTTTAGTTTAGTCGATGGATCAACATCACGACACGGGTGCAACCCATAAGTGCTCCGTTCTCCTCCTAACTCAAGCCTGAGTCTGGAGAAACTCAGTGCACGAACTCCGTAGCACCGGCGAGGATCCTGAAACACTTTGGGTAGATTTTTAACTCGAAATTTTGCCCGGGCAGCGCCGTTAGGCTACTCTTTTCGATTTCCAACTGCCAAGGGATTTTTTACGTGGGCAACAATACACACGGGCGTCCGATCTCACTACCCAGAGACCAGGGGAAATTTTATTACTACAAGTCCACGAGAAAAGGTCCCGGTCATCACCGGAACCCGGGACCTCCAGCACTCGAGGCGGACATCATACCTCGAGACCAGGCAGCGCCCAACATACAAAAACATGCATACAAACAAACACATACAAATAAACAAATTTAATACAAACAAACATACACACAAAAAAAACATTTATAATACAAAAATACAAACATACATACATACAACTAAACAAACAATATCCAAACACACAAACTGTCAACTGTCATTTACTGCCAATATAGTACCTTGCGGTGTGTGGCAGAGGGGTCTTTGAACACACAAACAAAAGTACAAATAAATATACATACATACATAAAATACATACAAACAAACACACATACAAACATAACAGTAACCAGGCAAATAAATATACAAACATGTAAACAAACACACACACAAATCACAAACAAACATACAAACAAAGAAACATACAAACAAATACAGACACATATTACAAACAAACATACAAACAACCATACAAACAAACAAAAATGCATACAAATAAACTACTAAATAAACAGACGAACAAACACACATACAAACAATCATACAAACAAACACACAAGCAAACATACACACAAATAAACATATAGACATACAAAGAAACAGAAACACACAAACGTAAATCAAACAAACAAGCAAAGACACAGACATACAAACAAACAGACAAAACCATATGAGCAAAAACACAAACAAACAATACACACACACACATACATACACACACACACATACACACAACACACACAAACACAGAGAGAGAGAGAGAGAGAGAGAGAGAGAGAGAGAGAGAGAGAGAGAGAAGAGAGAGAGAGAGAGAGAGAGAGAGAGAGAGAGAGAGAGAGAGAGAGAGAGACTTCTTTGAAGGCCTGTGATATTTCTGTTTTCATTTGGCAGCCATGAAACATGTTTCGACGTACAAGACAACATTCACAGACAAACAAAGGTGAGACGATTCCAATAGCCAACAATACGAGCTTGAGTCAAAGACACAGACTAATTGAAGCGTGTCCTAGCAGTTATGGCCAACAACTACACCAATGTGGTTCACCACGCAGGCGCCACAGTTTCTTCCACAAAACATGTGGCTTTGAGGCGTGTGACTTGTTGTCTGCAGCCAGATTTGTTGGGCTTACCTGTAGGCCATCTGACCCAGCTGCCATGGGAGTCATCAGAATTCTGTTTGGTGAGTGAAACCTGAAGCTGCAGCACATACCTTAACCTAAGTCTAATATTATTTTATCATTTCTACCGCATGCTTTTTGTTTTCCATATTATCTATTCATCATCATCATCATCAAGTGTCATGCCGGCTCGGTGTTTGGTTGTCTGGATCAATTCTGCTGGTGATATTTCTCCACGCCACCGTCCCAATCCATCCAGCATCATTTCTCTTGGTCTGCCTCTGCCTTTCCTCCCCTCGATTTTTCCAGTTGTCACGATGTTCTCCAATGCCTCTCTTCACATCACATGACGAAAGAAAGCTGTGTGTTTCTTTCTTATTGTTGTATATAATGTTCTAGTTTCATTAGCCTCTTTCAGGCAATCGTTGTTAGTTACTTTGGCAGTCGAAGGAATTCGCAACATTCGTCTCAGGAACCACATCTCTGTTGCTTCCAATCTCTTCCTAATTTGTTCGTTTATATTTGAATATTCACTGTCATACAGCAAAACAGATTCTGTAAGCACTTAGCACTCTATTTCTTACATACAATGATAGTGACTTATTGCATAATATATTCTTCATTTCCTGAAATCCAGCTTTTCCTTGCCCTATTCTACACTTAATCTCTGTTGTGCGTCTTCCATCTGATGTTATAAATGCCCCTAGGTATTTAAAACTATCCACTTGGTTAAGAATTTTCCCTGCTATTTCTATTTCACATTTCGGTGCCACCTTTTTCTTTGATATCACCATTTGTCATGGTGCGGGTTTGGTATGAGTGCAGGTCACACCTGCACGAGTGTTTGTTAGTACGTGAAACACGGTTTGTGAGTGTCAGGGAGAGAGACCACTCCGGTTTAAACGGGGAGTACGGGTTAAGACACGGTCCAAGTCAGACGGGTTTAACAAGTTCGAGAATGGCATCCGTCTAGTGCCTTATGTATTATAGATTTTAAGTGCGTATCTTCGTATTTACCTGTCATAGACCTAACTTTAGGCCGTTGCTTAATCTCGCTTCTGCTTGTTGTCATTCTATTAAGCAAGTTCGATCCATGGCTGGCATTCACTAATGGCGATGCGTTTGTGCTCCGTGTTTGAATATCTAAAGTTCTATGCGCCATGAGTTGCTCTCTTCTAAACACTTTACCTTCCTGACTTTGACTACTTGTCCATGTTTACAAGTTACCCGTTCTCTCCGGCTCACACACCGACGTCACAAGTCGGCGGCTTCACATTTACAATTAAATCTTCATTTGCATTTAGCCGTACAATTGTTCTTACCTAGCATAAACACCAGAACTATCACTCGCACTTACATCTAAAATACATAAGGCACTACTAGACGGATGCCATTCTCACTTGTTAAACACGTATGACCTGGACCGTGTCTTAACCCGTACTCCCCGTTTAAACCCGAGAGTTATCTCTCCCTGACACTCACAAACCGTGTTTCACGTACTAACCAACATTCGGCGCTAACAGAAAGCAGGTAGTACCGTCTACTGTCATACGGTAGCTCAATCATATCTAAGACCTGACTAAAACAACTAAAACAATCTAAGTTAAAACAAACACTAAGCTAAAACAATATCTCTAAGTTAAAACAAACACTAAGGTAAAACAATATCTCTAAGTTAAAACAAACACTAAGCTAAAACAATATCTCTAAGTTAAAACAAACACTAAGGTAAAACAGGCCACATTCGAATTTACAGTCTGATGGAAACACAAGGACAATAAATCAGGCGCATTCACACGATGCTAACATACATGATGATAACCGTTACTACTGAACATAATGAATAACAACCAGTAGAAAAGAATAGTTCTCTACTTGTCATTTCACAATTGTTGTGTCTTTTGTCTCACAGGTTTCCTTATGATACTAGACGTGTTTGAAGAAAGGGGACTGGCAACGGTAGATAGTAGATTTGGAAAGAAAGACGATTGCATGTTTCCTCTATTCAGCTTCCTGCGTCCTTTGCCTCTGCAGTGGATGTACATAGTATACCTTCTTATGCTAACAGGTGACGGCGATCTATATCACTATTTAATATGGTATTGGAAACAATATTACATAGAATTATGTCACTGTTCGCATTTTGTCTTATTGAACAGCAAACTGTCAAACATAACCGTGTTTATTATAGGCACAAAATCCAAATCTCAGCATTGTTGCAACTATTGTACTCCACCCTTACTTATAATCAGAACATCTAAGAGTCCACTGGGTTTAGTTTCTGAAATTCAAAGTTCACCTGCTTACGTATTCCTAACTTTTTTTCTTTTTTTTAAGCATATCCTTTACAGGACTTAGCTGTCAACACCAGCATCTTTCAGCTGTATGTTGATCTCTTGGCAAGATTACGCTTAGTAGTTTGCCATTGCTTTCTTAGCGGCCGGCTCACATGCCCCGTAAGTTACCGATGCGATTCGAACCACTGCTGATTTGAACCATCAACACGTTACCTGACGAGAGTATAGGAGATTACGGGGAAAAGTCATAACCTCTAAACCACGAAGCCGGCTGTATTCCTAACTGGCTAGAGAAAAATCACAGACACTGATTCAGTTATATCATAAATATATAAGTTACTAAGCTGGTGTAAATCCGTCATCTGTTAAGCCATGAAACCTACACTGGACGCGCGGGTCAAATAAACTGTTAATCAGCCAGTCCAATGACGGTTAGAGGGCATCATGGATGACAGAGCTTATTCAGCGAAGTCATGTTTGTATATTTGTATGTAGTTGAATCAGTGTCTGTTTGTGTAATGTTTGTATATTTGTATGTAGTTGAATCAGTGTCTGTTTGTGTAATGTTTGTACATTTGTATGTAGTTGAATCAGTGTCTGTTTGTGTAATGTTTGTATATTTGTATGTAGTTGAATCAGTGTCTGTTTGTGTAATGTTTGTATATTTGTATGTAGTTGAATCAGTGTCTGTTTGTGTCATGTTTGTATATTTGTATGTAGTTGAATCAGTGTCTGTTTGTGTTTGTGCGCTAACCAAGGCCTAGTCGCAACGTGCATATTTTCTCTAATTGTCATTTGTAACTGTTAATTTCGAATATCTTGGGTCATTAATTACCAACAGTAGTGACACAATGAAGGAAGTTACAAGAAGAATATCTATTGACCTTCAGAAATATAACAACTGAATAAACTGTGGAGAGGGACAGATTGAACTACAAACATTAGATTTTTAAGAGCATGCATCTTTCCCATTGCTACATATGCCTGTGAGACCTGGACACTTACTAAACAAGCTGAACAGCACATACATGCCTTTGAATATTCATGTTATTAACGGGGTCTAAGAATATCTTGGATACAGAAAAGAAGAAATGCATCATTACGACAAAAGCTGAATATTGAAGAAATTTGACTACTAAAACATTAACATTTGTTGGTCACTTGAAACATCATAACAGTTTGGAGAGAACAATTTTATTTTTTATTTTTTTTTTTTTTGGGGGGGGGGGGGGGGGGGAGGTAATATGCCAGGTAAGAGTGGGGGAGGAAAGCCAAAGAGAAGATGGGTGCAGGATGTGGCATATGATCTCCAGATGGGTGTCTTGGACGAGGGACATCTTGCTTATGGCCGAGAAGTTTTCTGGAAGGTTATTATGAAAGCGGCGTTCTGCAAGGGTCATGCTACTGAATGAATGAATGAATGAGTAATTAACGATAGTTGAGATAGTTGTTCGTTTATCTATTCACAAATCAGCATCAATGCACTCGGGAATTTCCCCACGTGCTTCGTCTCCTTCTTCGGTAGCCAGTGAATACTGCCCATGAATACGGTACCGATTGTTTGCATTTTCCTCTACGCTTTGAATGTCGTCCACACCATCTTCTCACTTCCTGAGAAATCGGCTTCCCAGATGTAGACCTGTTGTAGGCCTGTGTCTGTTTTGCTGCACTCTCCACTTAACCCTTAGAAATCTTTCTGCGGTGTCTTCAAGTAGCTGACTGTCCACAATAGCTGCAGCCACCAATCTGTCAGCCTGCTCATTCCCTCCCATACGTGCATGCCCTAGGCTGAAAGTCTATGATTTGCTCTTGACCTTCTTCTTGTCAAGTGATATAAGCCATATCTCGTGGAACATACGAGTCTGTATTTTACCCAGCATGCTCTGCTAGTCCATTACACAAACGTTGGAGTATACCATTCTTCAGCTGTTGGAACTCAGCCGTTACACCCTTTACCGCTATTCTCACTCGGAAATAGTGATATCAGAAGCCAGACTCTCCTCTTTTATAGTGCCCCTTTAACCCTTTAACCTTTGCCATGAAGATATATATGTATATATATATATATATATCACATGGTTTGTACGCGAGAGCTCACGCACCAGCTGCTGCCCGGGCTCTCCTGTCTCAGCCTCTGTCCCTCCCGGCACCCTCAGTCCGATATAAGTCTCACTATAAATAAGGCGGCTATATTGAGCGGCACTGTAGCCTTTCCCTACTGTATCTTACCAATGACACAAATATGTCTGATCGTATCTTCAGAATGAGCCATTTCAGGACGGCCTCCCTTAAACCGGTGTCCTCTGGTGTCACTCTCAGCCTCACGCTGAGGGTACTCTTGTGTCGTTTCATCCTTTAAGTGGGACGCAGAGGTGTTTCCAAGGCACCAGGGCCGGGTTTTATACTGGCCAAGACCTATTGACGCGTCCTCGTCGAGCGTCCTGGGCAACAGGTCCCTTCGGGGTCCTGGCTGAAGTCAATAGGATCGCCGATTCCTCCGAAGTCGGAGAGTGTCTGCCTGTATGGCGAGGAACCACCAGTCTGCACACCAATAAGCCAGACATGGGACAACGGATACTCACGCAAAACTCAGGTCCTGTATGACATCACACTGATGTTGGACAACAGGATGCCTTCATCCGACATACAGGACTTTGCGTTGGAGCTCAAGCCAACGAACACAAGCAAGCAAGCAAGCATCCTTTAAGTATGCATTCACCCGAGTTTGTATTTTCATTACTGTCAACAAGACGTTTTTTTTATTTCATTGTGTTTGCGTGCGTGCGTACGTGCGTGCGCGCGCGTGTGTGTGTGTGTGTGATAAATGGGTTTCTTTAAATGTAAATTAAAATACCTAGCTCTGTACAAATGATGCATTAACATTTTTAACATACCATCTGACTGTAGAAGACTGTGTAACAATGTTGGAAAGACAAAGAACACGTCAGCGATTGGCTTCAAATAACTGAACTATACTGGATTTAGCTCGCGCATAATTAATTTGTCGAATTGATTTGTCCCTCACAAACACCGAGTAAACATGATTTCTAAATATAAGTGTGTAATTATATTTCTCTATTTACGCTGTTCATATCGTGATTTCGAAATACAAATGAATTATTCTATTTGTCTGTTCGCGCTCTTTAGAATCACTCATACCCTAGGGCAGGGGTGTCAAAACTCAAATCACACGTAAGGTTGCGGGCCGGACAGGATAAACATTCAATAAGCCGAAAATTAAACCTTTTTAAACATTAGAATAAATTTAAACAGAAAAAAGTTTTAATAATAAAACATCTTTGGTATACACATTTTCACTCTTATGTCAGTGTGTCAGAGCACGATGTTTGGCTTCTTTTCTTGGCTATAAGTTAGTTTATGTTGGGAGTAATGTTTTGTGTGGCCGGTCTCTCTGGCTGAGGGATTACACCACTTTCTCCGTAATCCCGTTTATCCACGTAGGGTCTCGCAGCGAGGCGAGAACTGGAAGCGGTTCGACCCGCGCTCGTGACTTGCGGGATAATAACCCGGCCGCTCAGAAAGTAATGGCAAACTACTGAGCGTAATCTTGCCAAGAAATCAACATACAGCTGAAAGATGCTGATGTTGACAGCGATGTCCTGTACAGGATATGCAAAAAAAAAAAATGTTTTGTGTCATTGAGATTTTCATGATGGACTGCAAGTGTTCATCAGTGAGACGACTCCTGTATGATGTTTTGTTAATCTTCATCACAGAAAACAGCTGCTCACACAAATATGTGCTACCAAACATGCTTAAGGTTCGAACCGCATGTAGACGAAGCCGAGGCATTTCTTCAGGAATGAAACGAGTGAACTGTGCAGGCCCCACAGTGTCGTACTTTGCCGTTAGTGTCCCATTACACTGCAGCTTTATTAACTCCATCTGCAAATTTACAGGTGCAGTTTTCACATCTGTGGCAAATGGATTACGAAACAGCTCGAAATTACTTTTCTGTGCTTCAAAGTCACTAAAGCGCCGTGCGAAATCGGCGCGAAGTAAGCTAAGTTTTTCAGCAAAGTGTGCATTGGGAAACACCGTAGCATTGACTTGGTTTAACATTGCTTGGCAACAAGAAAAGTTAGAAAGGTTGCATTGGTGCATTTGTGTCTCACATAAGCACAGCTTCACTTGAAATGTCTTCACTGCATCATGCATATCAGTGATAAAGTGATCCCATCCCTGGAGCTTCAGTTCAAGTCGTTGAGATGAGTGGTTATATCAGACAGAAATGCCAACTCACATTTTCACTTTTTATCCCGAAAAACTGTGGAATCTTTTCCTTTACTGTCCATGAATAACAGATTTCCTCGATCAGCTGGAAAAATCTACTTAGAACTTTTCCCCGACTTAGTCATCGCACCTCGGTATGATAAGGCATGTCGCCGAACGCCGACTCTATTTCCTGAAAAATAGACTGAAATTGGCGGTGATTTAAACCTTTAGCTCTGATACAGTTGACGGTTTGTGTTACAATGCTCATTACATCTTCCATGTTGAGGACTTCACCACACAGCGATCCTTGGTGTATGATGCAGTGATATGCTATCAATTCACCAGTACAGTTCTCCTGCATCTTTAACCGCATCCTTCTAACAAGTCCACTTTTTTCACCACACATCACCGGTGCTCCATATGTTGTCAGTCCAACGAGTTTGTCCCAAGGCAGGTTCATGTTGGTTAAACTTTGACATACGTTGTCAAAAATGTCTTTTCCTGTCGTTGTCTCATGCATGGATTTCATGTCCAATTCCAATTCCAATTCCAATTTTCAAAACAAAAATTCCAAATTCGGCCTCGTTCAACCTGCTTCCTCAGCGTCGGTTATTGTTGAGGTCCGTGGTTTTTGTGGGTTTATTCACCCTAATTCTTGTCTTGTGAGTCCTATCTCGGACTGGTTATGTTGGTTTGTGTCTATGACGTCAGCTGGGGGATCGGTCGGCGGCTATCCTTTGTGCTCGTCTCCTATTGTGGTTTTCTTTGTTGGTGCAGGCTCCTGGCTCGTCTGGCTTGGCTGGGTGCAGTCCTTATAAGGACTTTTTAATTGCTCTTTTTGTCTCCTTTTTTGTGTATTTTCTGTAGGAGCTTTTCGACGTTTTCATTTTCCTCCTTGCGCCTGTTTTCACTGTCGCGTTTGAGTATCTGCTGCCTTAAGTTTTCTTCCTCCGTGGTCAGCCATGGGACGATTTTACCGTCATCTATATACTACTCGAAGTCGGTCTCACAGTCGTAGTGTAAGACTGGGTATTCCATCGGTTTCCCCCGGAGTTTCTTAAGCTTCTTCTTTTCTTTTTCTTCCCAGCGCCTTCTGAATTCCTCGCGCTTGAGTTCCTCCTTGTTAACTGGGTATTCTGTGCCTCCTTCAGAGATCCGACGGTATAGTGGTTCCCTCTTGGGCGTTCTGGTTGGGCTGCTGGCTTTAGCTTGCGGTTCAGGCTCGGTCTCTTGGTTTTCATGTTGCGGTTTCTCTGTGAGTTCTTGTATGGCTTCTGTTGGTTTGTTTTGAAAGAGTTCCATTTCAGCTCTATGCAAATCTCTTTCGGGCTTGATCATTTGTAGGATTTTTTCGTTCTCCTTCTTCATCTCGGCCATGCGCTCCATCTCTTGTTTGATGTTTTTTCTGTAACTCCTTCATTTCAACAAGCAGTTTTTCATTGTCGCTGGTTTGTGGTGGTGCTAGGAGTAGCTTGATTTGCTTCTTTAGCTCGTCTATTTAGCTTTGCAGTTGGACTCTTTCATCTTGCGAGATGCCTGTGGCTGTCCCGCACCTCCGCATTGCTTCGTTGTATGGTGTCCTTGTGGTGATGGCTATCTTCAAAACGTCTCTGTGTAGTTGCAGGTACGGACAGCCTAAGTATCTTGCTCCATGCTTGCCCAGGCAGTTGGCGCATTTTCTTCTGTTGTTAGGAGCTCGGAAGTCCGTGTCTAGCTTGGCCAGCGGACACTCCTTGAAGGCGTGGTGATCGGCGCAGTATCAACAGATTTCTGTCTTACTGCGACATATTGCTCTGCTGTGGCCGGCCCTCTGACATCTGAAACATTGACTGACTCTTGGGATGAATCTCTCTGGCTGCTGCATTCTCTTGTTGATTGATACTGTGGTCGGCATTTCGCTACCCTCCGACGTCACTACTGCCAAGGTTGTGGGTATCTTGGAGTAGGTGAGGAGCCGCTCCGCCTTCAAGAATCGGGTGTGAAGATTCTCTTCACGTAGCTGCTTCAGGATTTCGTCATCTGTCAGCTTCACTTGGATCCGCTTGACAACCCAACGGACTTTTTGAGTCGGAGTTCCCGACTCTGGTGTCTTTCTCCTCCTTCTTCTCTGTTGTCTTGATTCTTGTCTGAGTTGGGCTGTCAATCTTCTCCCTCGTGGTAGCTTCAGTAATAGTTGTAGTATAAGGCTCTTTGATGCAACTAGCAGGTAGGCCCTCCACGTTGTTCCTCTTGTTGTCGGCTCCCACGCTGCACATCTTGGCCGCCGCGTGTTTCTTGTTGTTGGACTTTCAACGTGACATTTTCCCGCGTATCAGGCTTCTTGACAGAATAATGCGACTTAACTTGTTAGCGCTCGCAGTGCGAATGATGACGAACCAATATTTCCTCTGTAACAGTCAAACTGGAGTCCACTCAACGGATGAAGATAGAGTGCTGTGCAGTGTCAGTCGTGTCATTACTTTCATCGACAGCAAGAGAGAATGCAACAGTCTTTGCTTTTTTCGATCAGCTGTGTTTTCACATCAGTGGACATCTCACAAACCCGATCAGCAACAGTATTTTTGCTAAGGCTTACCTTTGCAAACATCTGCTTTTTGTCTGAACACAAGACGTTACACACTTTCATCATGCAACGCTTCAGAAACTCTCCTTCTGTAAATGGTCGGCCTGCTATCTTCTCTGACACAATAAAACTTGTTTTGACTGCAGCATCAGTTTGTGATTTTGCTTTGGTGAAAACCATCTGCTGTAATGTTAGACGCCTCTTCAATTCTTCTACATTCTGTAGCTTCTGCTCTGCATTCAGCCTGTTTACCTTGTCTTGATGTCTCGCAGTGCCGTCTCAGATTATATTCTTTGATCACAGCCACATTATCTCCACAAATTAGACACACAGGTTTACCGCCAATATCAGTAAACATATATTCAGCCTCCCAGCGGCTTTGAAAGGCTCTGTTTTCAGAATCAACTTTTGTCTTGGTCATATTAAAGGCTAGCTTTGATTTTAAAAGAGTGTGCATCTACCGACAGACGCTTGATTGATATCAGGTTAGCCGTAGCGGGAAAAGGTGATGTAATATCCGGGCATTACACTACTTTAATTTTTTATGCGCCAATCCAAAACGTGCATCTGAACGTTGCTATGTAACTAACGACGAACACTAACTCACTACACAACTTTCATTTTCGCTTATTCTGATCGACGTGAGAATGCTCTCAGATAACCTATCATTCGGAAGGCTGCTAATTAGGGAATTTGATTTGCACTTTACATCGTGACCATAAAAAAAAAATATTTTTGCCTAAAATTCTCTCTTGGGCCGAATATATTTGTACGTTGGTTGAGACCTCTCGGGCCTGATATGATTGTACGGCGGGTCGGATGTGGCCCGAGGACCTTGAGTTTGACACATGTGCAATAGGATATCATGCCCACCCGAGGTTCTTGAGCAACTAAACTGATATTACTCAGTGGCTGCGAACATCTAACCAGCCTTAACTATGGAGCTACTCGTGTGCGTGCCCACTGGCACAACTAGCCTATACAAATAACACCGCCAACCTTTTAATTGTCTGCATCTTACTTCCCTAATATGTTATCATCTTCAAAGAACTATGGGCAATGGCTGAGGCTGAAAGAATGTATTTCTACCATGAATGACACTTTAGTCTGTTCTGTGCCTGTTGCTATCTTGCGCCTGTTTCTAGCCAGTGTCATTGAAAGTAAACTGACAAAGAACTCCCCAGTATGCACCTTTGACCCGCTAACCTCAGAATAAATGCAACATTTGAGCAACATATACCGGCCTTGTAATCTTCGCTGGGTTTCTGTATGTTCCACACTCCAATATTACGCATATCCTACATTGTTTGCTATCTGTTTGGCAATAGAATGTGCTACTTTTGATATGATGCATTATTTGGCTCTGTTGTATGTATTTTGTAGTGTATATTAGCTCTATTGTATTGCAGGTGCGTTTGGTGTTATGCTGGGTCTGAAGATGTGTGTCAGCTCATCTCTCTATCTAGCCACATACTGGTATGTGTTTTTCCTGGACAAGACTGCCTGGAACAATCACTCATATCTATTTGGCATCTTAGCTTTCCTGTTTGCTGTTACTGATTCCAATAGATATGGGTAAGTTATTGATGACAAATGACAATTCAATCAAACAGATCTCAACCAATACGGGGTCTACTGTATCTATGTAAACATATTTAATGTCTACCGCGAAATTGTATTTTCAGACCAACGGAATGTAAAGTTAGTTGTCTTTTTGCACATGATTGTTGCTCCTCGTGGCACGGGCTTAGAGTGTAGTAGGTAAGGCACATACGTCATACACGTTTCACTGGTCTGTGGTCACTTCTGCGTGGTTAATTTAGTACAGTTTGTTGCATGTTTTGGCTGATACCGGCTGTTGAAAATCTGAGATTTGCAGTCTAGGTCAACTACCATCTTCTGGAATAGTAGGTCTCACAGTTGCTGTGTTCAGATGGAAAAAGAAGGGGTTGAACTTGGGGAATGTTACAGTAGTTCACAAGTGACATCAGAAAGGGCAACAAATAGACCAGTGATAATTAAGAGGGATTTTAAAGGAGAAACTGGTTTTAAAAGAACAATCAGAGATGAAGGAGAGGTACGAAACCCATTTGATATAAAACACAGAAATGTGAGAAACTAGTCGAATTTTGTCTAGCTTCTGTCAATCACACACTGTCTAGACAACATCCAGGAATACTGTACACGTGTACAGCACCTGATGGTAATCTGTAAGAACTAAATTCTCTACATCTGAACAATAGTAAGTCTTTGTTCTCGAAGGTATTCGTCAACATAGCTGAAAACACGAGGCTGAACAGTTTTGGTGCCAGGACACATCCTTGCTTCACCCCATTGGTGACAGGAAAGGGCTCAGACAGTTCACCATTTTCCTGTACTCTTGCCTGCATACCATCATGAAATAGCCGCACTATTTGGACAAACTTTCGTGGACAGCCATATTTTGCCATAATCTTCCACAGTCCTTCTCTGATGACTATATCAAAAACCTTGGTAAGGTCAATGAAAGTGGAGAACATTTCGCAGTTTTGTTCCTGACATTTCTCTTGCAGCTGCCTTGCAGCGAAAATCATGTCAACAGTTCCTCGTTCTTTTCTGAAGCCACATTGACTCTCAGTGAGGCAATTGAGAAAGTAGTTATGAGTATGAGCCCGATAATGTTGGGAGCTTGCCGAAGACGCCGAAGACCACAGAACGTAAGTATCAGAAGTTGAAGTCTCATATTACATTTGATCAACACCTAGCGTAGGACAAAAAAAAACTAAGCGGGATATTTGAAATAGCTAACATCGATGAATTGTCCCGAAAATGCGGGATATTTAAAAATAGCTCAAAACCAATGTATTTTTATTTCCTCCAAAATGCGAGATATTTTTAATTTCTTTTAGCTATAATTTTAAAATATATGATGCGAACGACTCATGATGAAATGTTCTTTTGGTGATATGTACAATAAAGTTAACATTTATGTTCATTTGACCTAGCCACGCGGGCCGCAACATGACTCCCGGCGGGCCGCATGCGGCCCGCTGGCCTCGTGTTGGCCACCCTTGGTCTATAGCATTTCGTTCTTGAACATTCAACTTTCTCGAATCTCAACGCGTGTTCTATCCTTTTAATTGTAATTTTGATCAGCTACATCCCATTAAGAGATGCTATTTTTATAGAATCTAATAATATCTATTCATTGCTATTATTTAGGTCAATTGATGGATTGCTCAACCCAAAGCTAAAGAATGCACACATTCCCCTGTGGAACTATACTCTAATGCGTACACAGGTGATGTTTTCTTCCATGAAATTTGTGTACAATGTAGTCTTAGTCTCCTGTAAACTACTGTGAGAAATGCTTTCATGATGTCAGACCGATACAGGCAAACTTCCCAACTACACATGCCAGTTGTAGAGAACGAGCCATGTATACACATGTAGGAAATGTTTTTGAGTTTTCAGCTGAAATTGAATTGTTTTGTTAGATGTTATACACTCATATGTTGATTTCACTTCACCATGACCTTGATAGTTGTGCTCTGTTACTGCTCTGGCTGAACTCACGAGGTGCTCATACAACATGCCTCATGTTTCAGATATTTATTGTGTACTTCATCGCCGGGCTAAAGAAACTCGACATTGATTGGGTTTCTGGATACCCCATGCAGTCCCTGTCACAACACTGGATATTTAGTCCTTTTAAGTGAGTCCATATTTCTATTTTGGTTCGCTCAGTGTGTTTTACACAATCTCTGGTTTAGAATTATCGCAAAGAACATATTTTAAATCTCGGATATATGTATGACAGGGCATCTTTGTGAGTTCTTCAAACTGTCAAACCGCAGCAACAACAAGTCTGAACATCAACTTCGACACAAAAGCTGTTAAATTTGTTCTCTTCCTCTTTACTTTTCAGTTTACTCGTTGCAATATGCACCTGTGATTCAACTTCTAGTTCTTTCATTTTCAACTGTGTTTGAGACTCAATTTCTAATTGTTTTTCCTTCAACTTGGTTTCTTCCGCTCGTTGCGCTAATTCTAATTCTTTGATTTTGGTAGCTTCAGCTAATTCTAATTCTTTGATTTTGGTAGCTTCAGCTAATTATAATTGTTTATTTTTAGCCTCAATTTCTGCTAATTCTTTCTTATGTAAGCGTTCTTGTGCTCTTTTTTCCCTTTCTGCGGCAGCAATTCTATCAGTATATTCTTTATATTTCTTTCCTGCCCATTCTTCTAATTTATCCCCACTATAACCTAAATCTTTCAATGCTTCAATGCACTTTTTTAAAGTTGACATTATTATAGGTTTTCTTATACAATATCAATGCACAATAATGAGTACAATATACAAAACCAAATGGCAATGATTTCAAATGTTATATACAGCAATCATAAAAAATAGAGTGCTGCTTTAATTAGCAATGTCAATAATGGGTTACTTATCTGGACTTGGTAAATATCTGTCTTCCCAGTGCCACTCGTGGATGACTTTATGATCGGGTTGTTACACCTTCTGTGCACATGACATTTATTTCATGTTATATATACATCAATTCTGTTGTTAGACAAGCAAAAATTAGTATATTGCAAAAATTGTGTCTGTCAATGTCAAAACTTTTAGAGGAAAGACATATTTTATGCGGTATTCACTTGTAAGTTGTATCGGTCGTCTTGTTTTCTGTCGTATTGTCGTATTTAGCTATGTACCGTCTTCTTTAGCAGCAGTGCAACATTAACTCACACATTAACACCAAAATACTATAAACGTCCATTTCAAAACTAACTAATCTGATCTATTTGAACGTCTTACACCTCCGCTAACGCTATAGGTTTAACTCGTTAGTCAATACTTATTAATAGCTGAATTATTAGCGCTGACGGTCTAAATTCCGAAAATAGCCTGAACTGTCACCTGCATTAACTATAGTGGGTTTTAAATCATCAGATTTTTTTCTTCTGACACCATCTGATCTAAGTCTGTCAACGTCTCACACGAACACAGGTATTCTTAGTTCCTTCACATGCACTCAGGAAAATATCAGTCTTGCATGTGGTATCAAATATTTATTCAGGAGAACCTGATTATCGTCAAGATGCGCACATAGGGCGGTTAATTTAATACATTATCATTATATACATAAGTGCTAACTAACAAACACTCATAGCTCTCAGGCAATCACACAAAATCCCTGCACTCAAATACTCGCTATCTTTAACATGGCAACGCCAGCTAGCACTCCCGCAAAATCCATACACTCGCTCTTCGAAACACATGCGTCCTTCCCCTAAACCGTCGAGTCCCAATCTGAGTCTCCTCACGCTGGCCGGTTGGTCACGTGGTACTGGACTCCGTGTATCTCGGGACAGTCGGGCTGCCTCAATAGTCACGTAGTACTGCTGTCCGTTCGTGTTGTGTCGGGTCCTTCAGTGCAAGGCTGTCCGGTCAATCCAGGACGGAGTCCCGTAGACTTGTGTCCCCTTTTATAGCTGGGTCTTGTCCTGTCTATGACATCCTGTGTCCCTGCCTATGTCCTGTCTCTGATATCTCTATTGTCCTGTAGATGTCCTGTCTATGACATCTCTGCGTCCTTACCTATGTCCTGTCTCTCATATCTCTGTGGATCCTGTAGATGTCCTGTCAATGACATCTCTGCATCCCCTGCCTATGTCCTGTTTCTATTATGTCCTTGTCCTCTATATGTCCTGTCTCTATTCCCCAACACGCTGACAACACTGAACCTGAGACCGTTGTCATGTTAGAATTGCAGAACTGATACTAATTGTTAAGGTGAGCTCATCAGAGGTGAAACTTGCCTCTGAATAGAGCTACAATGTGTCTAAATGATCTTCACGCCAACGCTAACTCAACTCTTCCTCACGTGTGGATCAATCTCCATGGCTCGAGATGGTTGAAATACCAAATGAACTAACTAAAGCAGCAAGTGTAGTAGGAACAGCTTGGCTACATAGACTATTCAACCATGTTTGGGTAGAACAACAGACACCACGAGACTGGGGAAACGCCATAATTATCCCAATTTGGAAAACCAAAGGCAGCAAAAGAGACTGCACAGAATACAGAGGCATTTCACTGTTGAGTCATATTGGGAAAATATTTTGCAAAATTCTTGAAAAACGGTTACGAACTACTTTAGAACCCCGGCTAAGCGAAACACAACTTGGATTTAGGAACAACAAAGGATGCACAGATGCCATTTTTACTCTTAGACAACTTATAGAAAAATCCATCGAATTCAATGACACACTCTACTTAGCCTTTGTCGACCAAGAAAAGGCATTCGATAGAGTAGATAGAAACAAGCTGTGGGAAATCATTAAACAATATGTAGAAGTTTATACAACAACAGTGAATGCATAGTGAGAGCAACTGGAGGACACTCAGAACCCTTCACCATAAGATCTGGAGTACTACAAGGTCCTGTCCCCTCTCTTGTTCATAACATATATAGACAACATATGTAAAGAAACCAGCCAAGCAGAGACAGCAAGAATACTGCATGACGAGAACACAGAAGAAGAACCATCTGCAAATCTAACCATTAGAGAACTCCTGTTTGCGGACGACCAAGCACTAATAGCAAAATCAGAAGCTGAATTACAAGACCACATGAATAGTCTAAACGAAATGTGTAGGGAACATAACACGAAAATTAGCAGAAGCAAAACAGAGGTAATGACTATAACTAAAGAAGAACAAACAACAATAATTCACCTAAACGAACATCCCTTGAAACAAGTAAAGAGTTTCAAGTACCTAGGAAGTATAATATCATCAAATGGCAGATCAGAAGACGAGATCAAAAATAGGTGCAATAAGGCAAATCAACTCATTGGATAAATGGCACCAATACTAAAGAACAAACATGTACCAATAACTACTAATAAAGCACTTTACAACACAATCTTCCTACCAACTCTATGCTACCAACGCCAAACCTGGACAATGACAGAAAAAGAGAAAAGAAAAATCATAACAACAGTAATGAGGTTTCTGAGAAGAATACTCAACGTATCAAGAAGAGATAAGATCAGAAATGAAGAAATCAGGACTACAGTGGGGGTTTAAGCAGCACTAGATTTTATTAGAAAGCAGCAAGTCAAATGGTTTGGCCATGCAAGTAGGTTACCAGTCAACAGCATATCCACAACAAGCAATGATATACAGACCAGAGGGAAACAGAGGAAGAGGCCGACCACGTAAACGTTGGACGGAGGGAATATTAGAGTCCATGGGAATATCGATATATGAAGCCCATAATCGGGCACTCTCACGAAGTTTATACTTCACCTCGACCCCGCAAGGTACAAGAGGACCATGATGAGATGAGATGAGAGAGTGAGTTGGTTGAATCGCAAGATATTAACCCGTATTCTGAACATATGTATGCGTGGAATGTGGGAACACTCGTGCAAGTTGGTAAGCTGTAAATTATATAGATGGAAATGAAAAAAATGATTGCTAATATCTTGGGCTTATATGAGACGACGGATAGCAGGAAGAAATATTTACTCAGAAAGACATAAACATAGAAAGGGTGTGAGTATAATTTAGGAATAAAAAAGAACGAAGACACTAAAACGATATATGTCCACATGAGACAGAGAGTTGTTAGGTTAAGAAGGAAAATAGTAGATATAACATCTTACACGTCCATGCACCAACTAAAGAAAGCACTGAAGTAGAAAGTTATAACCTTTATGAACAACTGCACATTGCTATATCACTACGTAAATTTGTGAACCAATTATAATGCTGGGAGATGTTCATGCAAAAGTTGGAGAAGAAAGAGAGGAAGATGTTACTAAATTATATGACCTTGGAGAAAGAAATAATAGAGGGCAAAAACTGGTCGACTGGACAACGGTACATTGAATGATAATCGGAAACATCTTTTATCAACATCCTTTGGAGGGTACTGATCAGAGAGTTGCTTTTTAAAATGATGCTGCAATTACGACCCACTCTGGCAAAGAATTACAACGTCTATAATCTACATTCTACAATTAGTTAGTTAGTCTTTCCTCTTGAGCCTAAGGCGGCGCATAGGGCAGAAGTCCTGTCTCTCCATGCTTGGCGGTTCGCTGCTACCTGTTGTAGATCTTGGATATTTACTTGGCCATTGAACGAGCCTTCTCTAATGATGGTTCTACGCAGGGTCTCTCTTGGTCTTCCCCGTTTTCTTTTCCCTACCGGTGACCATATGAGGGCTTGGTAGGGGAGTCTTGTCTTGTCCATTCTGAGTACATGGCCGATGTAGTTCCAACGGCGTCTTCTTATGAAATTGGATACTGTATCTTGCTTAGTCTCTTGTCTTATTTGCGAATTGGTTCTGAAGTCTGTCCAATGGATGTTTAGAAGTCTTCTAAGCTCAAAATTGTCTAATTTTTTATCTAAAGCTACCGTTGATTTCCAACTTTCACATCCATACGTTAACACTGGAATCACACAAGAGTTGAAGATTTTAAGTTTTGTGTGTTACATTCTACAATGCTTGTTATGAATTTTGTTGAACAATTACTTGTTATGAATATTGTTTAACAATTAGCAGTAAGAAGACACAGATTATGACATAGTGTGTAAATGAGGTACCATCAATCTTTATTGACTATGCAGAGCTGGGGACAGTAGACCATTTCACATATCTAGGATCAGAGGTACACAATAAATTACCCATAGATCAGGAAATCAACATCAGGATTGGTAGGCAGCAACAATAATGAATATGAATAAAGAAGACACAAACAATAGATTGCACGATTTATTGCCTGGCATATTTCGCCGCATCTCGTCAGGTACATACTGCAGAATTCACACAACATAAAGTAAAATAACTAGATAAATCCTTCAAGCTGAAATACACACATGTTCGCAAAGTAATGTCAATTGTCTACCATATTAATTTTAAACTGACTAACATGTCTTTCTGTTTGCACAAAGCTGGCTTGTGTAGATTAATCATTATGGCTTCAGCAAACTTTAACAAGCTAGTATTTTGTGTGTTAAACAACACGCAAAAGGCATTGTCTCTATCAATCACATGGCCGCTTTCGAGCATATGCCAAGCAATTGGTGAAGCTGGAAGCTACCGGTATGTCGGCCACATTAGATTCCCCTCGCCTGTGTATAGTATCTTGTCGATCCATTGAGGTATGTGTTCAGGCACTCTTTTGTTCAAATGCCGCTCTGATCTGCCGATGTAGGTAGACCGGCACCTACATGTGAATTGGTAAATACGATTGCTTTTGTCGTACAGAGGGACAGGCTCTTTTACTGCTGGGGTCGGAATCGCTGTGGTTTTTTACACAATGAAGTTGCAGCACAGAATGTTCGGCCTACTGCTGTAATGAGCCGGTATTGTAGACGTTGCATTACGTCAACCCCTCGAAAGGTTAGCTTAATGAATATCTTGAGTTTAGGGAATGTAGTTTCGTCTGGTTTTGGGTTGGGCTGTTGGTGCTTTATAAATCCTGTGGAGTACTCATTCAGGTTTGAGACATTCTTCAGAGTTTTAATTTCCTCTGTCAGTGTGTCCTGGGTGCATATCTTTTTAGTACGGTCAAACAGGGTCCGTACTGTGCATCGTTTGTACTGGATCGATGTGAAGCTCTGAAAATTTAAGTATTGGTCTGTCCATGTTTCTTTGCAGTACACCGATCTTTGAATTGTGCCGTCTGCTCTACATCTCATTAGAATATCCAGGAACGGCAACGCTTCGTTATGTTCGTGTTCCATAGAGAGAACCAACATAATTATGAGAGTCACAAATGATGATTCCTCATGTTTAACTATAATGAAAATACACATGGATCACAACATTCTCTCATCAAATACATAGAATTATGTGATACACCCAATCAACATTCATTTATCATGCATCCTAACCACTCTTGCAGGGGTGATGATTTGACAGTATTATGTTTCTCACAAAAGATAATACCACGTTTTTAATAACAATGAAAATACCTTTGACTCACCACATAAAATTATGATACATATAGAAATCTATTTGGCTCCCATGTGCTCATGGAAAAAAAAAAGAAACTACTTGACTTCTACACATTACACTAATTTGCCTTACCAGTGTTTGCACATTTAAAATAATTTCTTCTTAGTGAACTAAGTATTCTTAGCTTCCTAAATCTTAAGTTACTCACCAACTTCTAAATCACTGCTGATTGAGTTTAACTACTTAAGAAATAAAATGTACAACTTAGGTCTAATGCTTACACATTAAATAAGTTGTTTGACTGGAAGAAACAGAAACTCACTGTGGTTTATCCTAATGTACAGTTTATCCATGACTATGATAACTGAATATAATATTTAGTTTCTACTAAATTAATTTCTTGAGGACGAATCACGTGGTTTACAACACATTGACTTTCGAACTCTTCTCGGGAAACAGGCTCAAAGATTAAACTAATGTAAAACATTATTGTTTTTACCTTCATTTTGGTTGCATGGCTTCATAACACGTCGACAACAGGTTTCAAGATCTGCCTTGGATTCGTTTTCCCAAATGGGATGTCTTTGTTGGCTGAGGATTTCCTCCTATTATTAATCAAACTATGTTATATTTTACCATTCGATTGGGAGGGTGCTCTGTGACGAGATGGCCCAACTCTCAGATCGTTCTTATTAGATTGGGATAGCACTCAGTAAACCCCACTTATATATTTATGCATTATTTTGTATTGCTATCTATATTATAGCTAAGATCGTCGGTGTTTAGTGTATTTATATACATAACTCTATAGAGAGAGATAAAATACAATTTCTTCTAATAGTAGAAGTAGATGTAGTGTAGAGTTTCTGTACGCGTCAAGAAATCAAGTCAGGGGAATTTTATATTCAGTTTGGCTGTGAATTTAATTTGGCCACAGGAAAGTCGAGAACTCTCCTGCAAAGGAAGTTAACTTCTGTGAGAACCCTAACATCTGCCATTTTGACATTCGGTTCGAAGGTGGCAGGAGCTAACTATCACGTCAACTGGCTAGAATAGTACACCTGTCTGTGTCTTAGACATTTTTTGTTTTCTGGCACTTGTTAAGCCGAACCACTCACTAAAACATAGTAAAAGCCAGTGATAGTATAGCAGTGCTGGAGACTAAGGTGATGAGGTGTAAACAGAGCAAACGAGAAGTCATGAGCAGTAGCTTCTTGAAATCCCACTTTATTAGTTCATTACAGTTGACATTATCAAATATAAACTGACTCTCGCTCCAGATGTTGACACCACGTCTTGCCGGCAAGAGCTATAGTTGGTAACTAACTTGTTCTCTACCCTCACGTCACATCGTGACATTCCCTAGTTACGTCCCAGCGGGGTGCTCACCCGCGCATTGTTGAATACTAGACCCCCATTGCACACCAAATCCAGATCCCCCATCAGAGAGACTCTGTTATAATAGTCTCCGCACTCGATAGGCCCAGTCAAAACCAAGTTGCAGGAGCCTACACCCTGATCAACAGTAGCCGTAGTCACGGCCGGTGATTGAGCTACGCACCACTCACGTTGATGCAGCAGAGAGTGGAGTCCATACCACTAACCAGTCAGCACCTTTCAGCTTACCATCCAGGAGGCCAAGGATAACCAGATAAGAGGCTAACAACCCGTTTACCACTGCACAGCAATCACCAATTTATGTCCGCTATTGGCTAAAATACAGTCAGTGATTACGACATCCTCTAGCTGGATATACTCTTGTAGAAATTTAGACTAACCTGAGATCTGCGTTTCTCTTATGTGTCAGTGGGTTCCCCGTGGGGCTCGCGTAGTGTTTTTTTGTTTTTTTTTAGAATTAAACAAGCTATGTTATATTTGTAATTTTAACAAACTGCGTCTGTCATTATAGAATTATATTAATAGCAGCATCAGATTGTGTGACGAGTGAAAGGACTATATCTATACTTATAAATCTGTCTTATCTCCTGTTGTGTGAGAATACATTAGACGGTGGGGGTTCATTATTCATCCAGGCACGTTAGCAGGAATCACTTGACATACTGTCTTCGTTTGTTAGTACAGTTAGCCATCATAACTTTCCGCCTGGCACTGTTTAGAAGTAGTGATCCATTCTGGGACTTTGGAAAATCATCTTTCTAGAATTGCGAGCATTTTGATCGCTTCTTCAGCAGTGAGTAGATTCTCTATTCGTAGAAGTCTATTTTGTATCTACTTTGATCTGTTTTCCATCCTAGTAGTATACGCTACGCTACACCTCACACTCCATCAACTATCTCAGACCTTTTCTGTCCCGTGTGTGGTTGCAGTAAACAGGCCGTGTTCCGGTCGTTCGTCTTTTTATGTAGCTTTTCTCCTCCAGGTTTTTGGCTATCACGTCGAACATGAGTCTGTTCTTGTAAAATTTGGATTTTAGAAGTGTGGAACAAACCAGCACTGTTGCGGTGGTAGTCTTGAAATGGTATTGTGGGAAATATTCACAGCGACGTTGATGGCTTGTGAAAAAATATATCGCAGATGGATTACTCAAGCTGAAGTGTAAAATATCGGTACAGGATTGTCGGTTGAGATTTCTTAAGGAATGCCTAAGAACGGGAATATTTCCTCACCTGTATTTCAGATCTCTGAGGGCCGACTGAATATGTCCAACAAGAATAAACCTGAGACGACTGACAAAAAACCAAATAGAAGAAACCCAGTCCAAGCTGGCCAACCTCAAGCGCACACACAGTTCTACCTACTATGTCACCAAAGAATTGAGCTTGTACGGCTACTTAAAGTTCACTAAATTCTGCACAGAAACAGTGTACAAGGTAAAAATCGCAGAGAATGCTCGCCTTAGCAAATCACTGAGCACTGAAAAGATAACAACGTCAGTACTAGACAACCCAGAGAAGCATGTGAGGAACTTTTCGTCGTGCGTACTCAACAATATTGAAACTGAGGCCCTCGCATACGGATTAAAATTCTGCATAAAGCCCAGACACATCAACCGAATTGAGTCGCAAGCACAGTTTTAAATGTTGTTTAATCAAGTCTCCAAGTTATCATCTACTTCTTCTGAGTCGTTTGGGCGGCTGAAGGCCAAATTGGTAGATTTAGAACACCAGTATCGCACAACCCCCTTTAAACAGACATGTCCGCTGACCAACGAACACCTTACTGCTTTAAAAGCGCTAAAGGCTGACAAAACCCGCGTAATACTGAAACCTGACAAAGGAGTGTTGAAGTACTGATGGAGATGTCAGACTACCAGAGTAAAATGGAAGAGATATTATCAGATGAATCTAAATTCAGGGCAGATCAACAAGTAAACAAATCGGAGGACCTGGATGCAAAAATGAGGAAAGAGATCCAGTCACTTGTGAATGCGGGACTCATCAGTGAGGCCACTGCAAAAACGCTCACACCGCGTGGCTCCCAACCTCCTCAGATGTACGGTCTAACCAAGCTTCACAAGCCCGGCATCCCACTAAGACCGATCCTTTCCATGGTTAACTCTGCACAACACCGAATGGCGAGATGGCTAGCTGGACATCTTAAAGCCAGTACTACAGTCCTTCCATCCACAAATACTCAGAGATACATTCGAACTGGTAGGAATTATTGGATATCATGGACATAAATAATACACACATGGCATCCATGGATATAGCCTCCCTATTCACCAACGTTCCATTAGATGAGACAATGAAAATAATAAGGGAACGCATCAAAGACAAACAACTAAAACTAGGCATACCAACATATATTCTGGAGAGGCTATTACTACTATGTACCGCCAACATACAATTCAATTTTCTAACAATGTCATACAGCAAAATTGACGGAGTGGCCATGGGGAGTCCTCTTGGTCCTATTCTAGCGGACATCTTCATGGCACATTTAGAAGAAAAGAGAGCCTCAGACATTAACAACTTAGTCTTCTACCGTCGTTATGTGGGCGATATATTAATTATCACCACAGACGAGCTACAAGCAACATCGTTCCAGACCATAATGAAAATGAAGCATAAAAACATCTCTCTGTCTATGGAACATGAACATAACGAAGCGTTGCCGTTCCTAGATATTCTAATGAGACGTAGAGCAGACGGCACAATTCAAAGATGGGTGTACCGCAAAGAAACATTTTCAGAGCTTCACACCGGTCCAGTACAAGCGGGGCTTAGTACGGACCCTGTTTGACCGTACTATGAAGATATGCACCCAGACATATATGCACACTGACAGAGGAAATTGAAACTCTGAAGAATGTCTTATGTCTTAAACCTGAATGGGTACTCCATAGGATTTATAAAGCGCCACTGCCAACAACCCAAACCAAAACCAGACGAAACTGCAGTCCCTAAACTCAAGGTATTCATCCAGATAACCTTTCGAAGGTATGACGCAATGCAATGTCTACAAGACCGGCTCATTACAGCAGTAAGCCAACCATTCAGTGCTGCAACTCCAGTCATTATGTACAGAACCACACCGATTCCAATCCCAGCAGTAAAATAGCCTGTCCCTCTGTACGCCAAAAACAATTATATTTACCAATTTACATGTAGGTGCCAGTCTACCTACATCGGCAGATCATAGCGGCAGTTGAACAAAAGAGTGCCTGAACACATACCTCAATGGGTCGACAAGATACTACACAGGCGAGGGGAGCCTAGTCGGGCCGACACACCGGAAGCTTCCAGCTTCATCAATTGCTAGTCATGTGCTCAAAAGCGGTCATGTGATTGATAGAGACAGTGCCCTCCGCGTGTTGTTTAACACACAAAATACTCGCTTGTTTAAGTTTCATGAAGCCATAATGATCAGTTTACACAAGGCAACTTTGTGCAAACAGAAAGACATATTAGTCAGTTTAAAATTACCGTGGTAGACAATTGATATTACTGTGCGAACATGTGTATATTTCAGCTTGAAGGATTTATCTAGTTATTTTACTTTACCTTGTGTGAATTCTGCAGTATGTACCTGACGAGATGCAGCGAAATATGCCAGGCAATAAATCGTGCAATCTATTGTTTGTGTCTTCGTTATTCAATTTCACTACGGGAAAACATTGTTTTGAACAATGAACATGTTAATAAAAAAAAATAAAAGAGTCTGAGAGAACAGGAAGCTTACTGCCAAAACAAAAGTCCTGGTCTATCAAGCCTGTGTCCTTAGTACTCTTCTTTATGGTAACGAAACTTAGTCAACTTACTCACACCAAGAGAAACCTTTAAACAGATTTCATATACGGTGTCTGCGAAAAATATTTAGTATAAAGTCGCACGATAAGATCGTCAAAATTGAAATATTGGGAAAATCGAGTTGTGTGACGATTTGTTGCATTCTTAGTCTTTGTAGACTTAGATGGATACGACACATCAATAAATCAATCAATCATGTGCCATGCTGGAAAGCGTCGGCGGTCATGACTCGCCATTTCACTCGATCACCAGTGTCGTGGATCAGCTCAGTGTTCCTGTCTCGTCCATGCCATGTGGCCAAGCCATCCAGGTATTTTCCTCTCGGTCTTCCTCTTGGTCTGTTCACTGCGATCTTGCCAGTTGTCACCAAGTCCTCCAATCCATTTCTTCTTATAACATGTCCAAAAAATGTTGACTGTCTACGTCTAATTTCTCTAATCAGTTTACGATGTTCATTTGTCTCCTGTAGTACTTGGTCATTGGTTTTTCTGTCTACCCATGGTATTCTTTGCATTTTCCTCAGAAACCACATTTCTGCAGCCATCAGATGTTTTTCAGCTTGACTGCTCATTGTCCAAGTTTCACATCCATACAAAAGAACAGGTTCTATGTATCCCCTCAACACTCTTTTTCTCGTTTCAATTGAAATTTTTTTATTGGTCAGAATGTTTTTCATCTTGCTAAAGGCTACTTTCGCCATGGCGATTCTTGTTCTAATCTCTTCAAGGCATCTCCCATCAGATGTTATGACTGTTCCAAGATAAGGGACACATCAGGAGGATAGAATATGGTAGAATACCAAAGGACATCGTTTGTGATGAATTACAAATTGGGGAAAGATCTCGGGGTCGAGCTCTACTACGGTTCAAAGGTGTGTTTAAGTGAGACATGACAGGAGCAGGCATTGATATTGCACCTTGGGAGCAAGTCTCCTCTGGTCGTGTGACGTGGAAGGAGAATATCTGGAATGGAATAAAGACAAAGGAGAAAATGATTGCAGATAGGCACACGCTGAGTGTATGAAACATCAGATGGGACGTGATGGTAGAATTGACCATATGTTCACATGCATCGATTGTTGACGAACATTTACTTCGCTAATTGGTCTGATCAGTTACATTCACTACCGCAATGGGTTATAGTTATTATACTATTTTTGAAGAACAGTGTTACAAACTATCATATGTCAAGACAGCAAGATGTGTGTTTTCTTATCATGAAATTATATTTGTTATCAAACATTTTTTCCCCTTTTTGTTTAACGAAAATAAAGGGTGCAAAATGTCATTGAAAACTATAGCTGTCGTCAGGTACACATATACACACTGTGATACTATTTATTATTTTCAGAATATTCCTTACAGAACCTCAGATCGACTTGTACATAGTTCATCACGGTGGCCTCATCCTTGACCTTTCGCTTGGATTTCTTCTATTTTTGGACAAGACCAGAAAAGTAGCTCTTATTCTGTCATCTATATTTCATATTATGAATTCACAACTCTTCACCATAGGTGAGTCTTTTGTTTTCTGAATATGTGTAATTACATCATCATCATCAAGTGCACTGCCAGCTGGCGTAGGCGTTCACGGATCTGGTTTTCTGGATCAACTCTGCCGATGATATTTCTCCATGCCACTGTCTCAATCCATCCAGCATCATTTCTCTTGGTCTGCCTCTGCCTCTCTTCCCCTCGATCTTTAAAGCACAAATTTATGTCTTTCTGTATCTCTATTGACCTTTCTATTAGTGTCTGCAATGTATATATTGCACCCTTTTCCTTCCACAAATTCACACTATTCTTCGCCAATTTTCATTTTCACTTGAGCCAGTGGAATCACAGTGCAAGAGAGGTCCAGGGTATACAAATGGAGATTGGTGGCTTAAGGAACATCATAAATGTATATGCCACAGTCGACTGTTTTGTCAGAAAGGAATACTGGGACTGGCTTAAGGAATTGAAGGAATTACTAGGTGATAGGCTACTCATATGTGAAGACTTCAATGCTAGGAACAGAGATTGGGACAGTAGTGGAGAAAACCGACAGGGAATTGCCCTTGCGGATGCCATGGTGGACTCCGATGTGGTCTGCTTAAATGATGGTAGACCGACTAGAATGGCAATGAGGCCTGGCGATGCAGACACTGCTATTGACTTGGCACTTGTCTCCCAGTCATCAATCCTTGATGTAAAGTGGACTGTTTTGAATGACCATGGGAGTGATCACATGCCATGCTCAGTCCTGATCTCTAAATCCAGGAAAGTTAAGGCTGGGAGAGTGCGCAGGACCTTCCGGTATGAATAGACCGACAGTCTTCTTGGACGCCTCAGACAAGGGGCATGCAACAGGACTGTTAAAACTCCTTTTTTGCATCCCCCATGGTGGACCCCAGAAGTAGACAATGCTTGGAAAGCAAAGAGAGCTGCAGTGAAGCAGCTGAAGAAAGTGCGACAGACACCCGGAAGCTCACTAGAGGAAGTGGACACAGTAGAAAATGTCAAGAACGAACGAACGAACGAAAATCTTTATTTTCAAAGGGTTAAGAATTGGGCACGCAGGCCCGTCTGACATTCTGCCCTTCTTCTCTATTTCCTCTCATACATTCTTTCATTCAACATCTCTTATGAAGCAATTCTTTAACAACAAAAGAACAATAAGCATTAAAACGCATGAAAAATAATCAGTAATACATGACTCGTTGAGACAATGTTTAACATGGGCATCATAAATACCCAACGTGGGTGTAACGTGCCACACATATGGGAATTTTTTTTTTTTCTGGCTAGTTGTCGTTCGAGATAATTTACCATTATTATTGTCTTTGTTGCTGCTTTTTTTTTTTTAAGGGGGCATGTAGTCTGTCCTGAGGTAGTGTATGTATAATGATTGGTGGTGTCTTTGATTTCTTGTGGAAGATTATTCCACAGCTGAGTGGCAGAGTATGCTAAGCTTGTTTTATGTAAGTCTATCCAAGGTTTAGGGACATGAAGTATATTTAGTTGTTCGCTATGTCTTGCGTTATATTTAAACAATGGCCAAAGGTAGCTTGGGGCATTTTGAAATAGGATTTTGTGAGTTAGTTTAGCCTTATTAAAAAGTAGGCGTTTGTTGAGTGGCAGTAACTGAAGACGTTCATGTAGGTTAGAATAGTCTGAAAACTTATCACCATTGATTAGACGCACTGCCCTTTTCTGCAATGAATAAAGGCATTTTGTTATTGATTTGGAGCAGAGGTTCCCAAACCACGGCCCGCGGGCCACTCGTGGCCCGCCAGCTGTCAGAAAGTGGCACGCGAGGCCTCATTATTTAATATAATTTATTTTAATTTAATAATTTCAAAAATGCACCCGTCAGCGTGCGATAATTTACTCTTCTCGTGGTTGTTATACTCAGATATTATCGAATGCACCTGTTCAATTCTCAAATGAAACGTTATGAAGTTCCCATATCCCAGCCTTGTCGACCAATAAGAGTGCGCAAGGCGCCATGTTGTTGTCTGCTACAACTGTTTAGCAGAGTCGGCAGTATTAAGTTGAAATTATATTTTTTTCAAATACAAATTTAGCGTTAAAGCCTATAAACTTGAGTGTGGAACATCTAAAATCAAACAATGGTAAAAAGCGAAAATGTGAAGACGTTGCTTGTCGTGAATTCAACGAAGATTGGGAGGAGAAATTTATATTTATGCCTAGCCGTAGTGGTAAAACAATTTGCTTAACTGTGGATTGTGTGTTTCTGTTACAAAGAAATTTAATCTGGAACGACACCTCACGACCGGATGACATGACGGCATGCGCCACCAAAAGGAAAAAGGGGTTTTCCCAGATGGACACTAAAGTGGACAAACAAAAGGAGAAACCAATGGGAACGTAAAAAACGTCATAGGACAACAACGGGAGACGCTCTGGGACCACGACACCAAGGCGCTTGTGTTTTTCTTAGAGCTCCGTATGGAATAAGATTTGGACGAAGCAATGGTTGCGAATATTCGGCAAGTGAAAAGCGAAAGGAGAGGAATGATCTGTTGATGAGAATTCATGCAATGAAAAGGACCGGGCCAAGATCAACCTAGACTATTTTTCGGAAAAGGACGACTCAATGATGAATTGGAAAAGACTGAGCGTCAAGGTTAACAGAGTGGAATCGGGAGCTGATTCTAAGATGGATAAATAAACGCGACAGTTTATATCTTTAGATTAGTTGATCCCATGTGATTCTGCAGTGCATTAATAAATGCCTAAACTGTTAGCACGACTGCCGTCAGTTCTTTTGTGTCAAATTCCATATTTGAGGTGAGACTTTTCTATTGTTAATTTTTATTAACGATCGTTGCTTTTTCTATGGATCATCCCTGTTAATCTTATAAGGGGCGACATTGCATCAAGGCACTGGACATTCAGACATAAATGCTCAATATCCGATCACTTCGGTGTTAAGAAAAGATTTCATAGCTAAAAAAGAAAGTTCTCTGATCAGGCAGCAGTCATTTTTCACCAAGGCTAACGAACAGAGCAAGAGTGCTGTTGTTGTGTCATACGAAGCTGTCTGCTTCACCTTCAGCTGATAAAATGATTTCATTCTGGCAACTATTGCCTGTCGAACAATTTGAACACTTGCGTTCATTCGCCCACAGATACATTTGTCCTTTTGGTTCGACTTACAGATGCGAGCAGTCATTTTCAGTAACCTAACTGCGCTTATGACTTTGGGCACGACATATTTTGTGCCCAGACACTGATAACCTGGTATCTGAACTTAAGTAACTGGCTATGAAGAATAGTTACAATTGTATTTTAATTACATTAATAGCGATTTTCGAAACTGATTTAAAATTTATTATTAAATGAACTTTTGATCTTAAACCAAAAAATTACCGCAGTGTAGTACTGACACTGACTACCTTTAAAGTTTTAGAATTTTGTTGACGAAAGTTAAGAAAGGTATGAATGATATTGTACGACTTTTATAATTTTATAACGTTGTGGCCCTCTTAACTACCGAAAATAGTAGATATGGCCCTATGCTTGAAAAGTTTGGGAACCACTGATTTGGAGCATCCATCTCAGATTGTGGAGCAATAATCAATATGTGTTTGTATGTGGGACGTATAGAATATCTTTCTTGTGTTTTTGTTGAGGAAGTTTTTAATTTTGGCAAGTTGGTATACTTTTTAGGCTATTTGTTTAACTAGAGCATGAACATGAGAATTAAATGATAGATTTTGATCTATAATAAGACTCAGTGCCTTGTGCTCGGTTACACTTTCCATAGGCGTGCTACCAATGTGCAGCTGAAGAGTTCTCTGCGAGTTTAGAGTGTGAAGTCTTTGCCTGGTTCCTATTAACATAGATTTTGTTTTAGAAATGTTAATTTGCATGCGGTTTGCATGACTCCAGTTAACTACACTATTTATTTCCTGTTGCAAGGATAATTCTAGAACATTACGATCAATAGTGTTGTGTATATACTGTGCAGTCGTATGCAAATAGATCGCAGGACGATGACAGATATAAGGGAAGATCACTTATATAAATGGCAAATAACAGAGGGCCAAGTATAGACCCCTGAGGTACTCCAGTATTAATGGTAATGCCTTGGGATAGAGATTTATTGTGTGATACTACTTGTGTTCTGCCTAATAAGAATGAGTTTATTAATGTCACTATATTAAATCTTACTTTCATTGTTTCTAGTTTTTTAATTAGGATAGTATGATCTATCATATCGAATGCTTTTTTAAAGTCTATAAACATCGTTCCACATAGAGTATTGTTGTTAATTTTTTGATGCCAGTTTTCTATCATGTTTGTTAGGGCCGTATGGCAGGAATATTTTGGCCGAAATCCTGGCTGACTGTCAGCTATTAGTTTGTGGCGAACTAAGTGCTCTAGTGTTGTTTTGTGGATGTGCTTTTCTAGTCGTTTGGATAAAGAGGATAATATGGAAATTGGCCTATAATTACTCATGATGCAATCGTCTAATGAACCAGCTTTTAAATGAGGATACACTTTAGCGATTTTAAAGGCTGATGGGAAGTGACCTTTGGTGAGACACTGATTGTATATAAGAATTAGTGACTGGCAAATTGCCGTTGCAGCATAGCGAAGGATCCGATTACTGATTCCATCTAGTCCTGATGAGTTATTGTTTTTTAGGTTACTGAGATGAGTAAATACTTCAGTGGTTGTCATTAGCGGTATGTTTGTGGGAATGTCTCCATAGCATTTGCTCTCACAGAATGATGATAATAAAGATATGTCATGAGGCACATCTGGTATTGCAGCCTTCAGTTGGTTTATGTCAGACTGAAAGAAACTACTGAATTGATCACATGTAACCTGATTTGATGGTAACGATTGTAATTATTTGTGTTTGTTTGTCAAGGTATTAATTGCTTTCCATATATCTTTAGTGTTGGTTTTATCTATTATTAAGTTCTTAAAATAGTTTTTTTCTTTTCCTTTCGAATAACATATTGAACTTTGTTTCTCAGACTACGGTACATAGTTAGATCTCTATTTTTATGTGCCCTATCCCGGTCTCTCATAAGTTCAACTACCTCCTGTGTGATTCACGGGGCTTAGTGTGATGTTTAACACGAACTTCCTTAAATGGAACATTCTTATCAAATACGCTTAGAAAGGTATTCAGCCAGTGGTCCAGAGCATCATCTGGGTCAGGAAGCTGGTAAACATAGTCCAGAGATGAGTTGAGAAAGTCTTGTAAAAAGGCATCTTGATTAAAGTTTTTGTAATTTCTATATTTTATTCTTATATGTTTGTGTTTCGGAGTTTTGGTACATCTTTTCGACCACGTGCAACAGACTGGGTAGTGATCGCTCATTGCATTAATAGGTACAGTACATTCTGTGATGTTGTCAGCACACGTAGTATAGATATGATCTATAAGTGTTGCAGATGATTTTATTATTCTGGTGGGTTGTTTGACTAACTGTTGGAAGTTATATGACTCTATTATGTTTTACCATGTTTTGTTTGATTTGTTAGGTCTATGTTGAAGTCGCCTAGCGGTATTATTTCTCTAGCATTACTAAAGACTACATCCATCATAGGGTGAATTCTTCATACCAGATATTTCCTGCACTGGGGTTTCGATAAAGATAGCCAACTACTAGGGGTATGCGATTTTGAAGCTTAACCTCAAGCCATACACACTAAATTTCACAGGTTTCAAAATCTAGCCTACGGTGGACGTTAAGCGAGTTAGAAATATAAACTGCAATACCCGTCTCTTGTTTCTGAAAGGGATCTCTTCTAATGGTTTTAAAGCCACTGATAGCGATGTCATCATCCGAAATGTTGCTATTTAATCGACTTTCGCTAACGCCGAACAAGTGAACATTTTGATTAACTATAAGTGATAGTTCAGGCAGCTTCCCTAATAGATGGAAGATATTTAAATGCCCGATTCTGAGCCCATTATTACTGAGACAGTGTTCGTACGTATTAGATATTTTAACAATGCGTAATCATGAATTTTTTAAAACACAAAATGAATACAACTTACGTCCCTTATAACAATACACACTCTAAAGTACAGAGAAACAGTAATATCTTTATCAATATACACGCACGCACACAAAATACGTATAAAGATCAGTAAGGATGATCAGCGAAGACCTCCTCACTCACAGTATAAACGCGATAAAATGTATTATAAAAGATATCCAACTAAGTGTCAATCTCTGTGACTTCAATAGGAGTCAATGTTTATAGCCACGTACAATCTAATCCGTTGCTATATAAAACAATACCCAGGTATGCACATAAACTTTCTAGGAGAGGCTCTTTCTTGTACCGAGATCCGGTGTTGCTTTGTGCTGAATTGCTAGTAAATACCAGGCTGTGTTGGTCCATCATAAGTGCCTGACGAAGTGAAGCTGGGCTAAAACGTGTGAGGTATAACAACTCTGGGTTACAATGGAATGGATACTGTTGATTTCTCACGGGTGTGTAACGACTTCCAACTACAGGCTCTGATTCGTGGCTAACAGGAGGCTGTGGTGGCACGTTGTTGTTACTGCTGGATTGATCCTTGCTGTGGAGAATAGGGAACGTATCTTCATAATTATCACCCTCCTGTGTGAAAGAGGGCGTATTGTACGGATTTGGTGTGGTGGAAATGTTCCGTCTGGCTTGGATATCAGGTGCCGTGGTTATGAGTGGTCTGCTCTCTTCTGGCCTATTGGTACTTGATGTGGCGGGAGTATGTCGTCTGGCTTGAGTTTGAGGTGGTGTAGCTAAAAGTGTCCTACGCGATCCAGTATTGGATGTAGGTTGTGTACGTTCTGGGTATTTGATATTTTTGGCGAGCAAGCTGGTGCCCAATGTAGACAAATGTACTTGATCCTTATAAAGTCGCTTTTTAGGTGCTCCAGACTGTGAAGTAAACACCGGTGTGTTGTTGATGAACTGTATGTTGTTGTGAGAACAAAACTTCTGCAATATGTTGTTATTTATGTCAGCTAGACGACGCTGGAATCCATAACTCGGTGATATGATGGAGGAGAAGAAAATGGACGAGTTAGGAAAAGTGTGACGTAATCCGTTCAAGAGCGCCAGCAGTTGAGATGCTGTGATTTGCTGGTTGTTCATGGTGTCATTAATACCAATATGAACGCTTGCCTTTTTAACGTTACGATTTACAGCCAACCTCCTAATCTTGTCTGTTAGCCGGTCAACACCAGCCCCAGGCAATGGAATTATGGAAACAATGTCTTTGTCTGAAGTGGCCATCCGGTCGCTGTATAGACCTTTCATTAGAGAGTCGCCTATTATAATGTGTGTACAGTCGGGTCGTGCTGTCTGCAAATGTTGGTTGTCAGTACGCCTTGCCCGTTGTTTCTCCCATTTAGCAGCAGTCTGTACGTCTCCATGTGACTCTCCCTGTGTTTCCTGGAGGCGTGTGTTGTCTGTTGGCAGTGCACTATAGCACTGTACGTTTTCTGACGAATTTTCTTGAAGAACTTCGAATCTGTTGCTTATTTTTACACCAATGGGATAGACTGCTTGTAGCGTTTTATCTTCCTCTGCACATTGAGGTTTTTTCACGTCTTGTTTAGTTATTTGTTTTGGTGAAACTGGGCTTCAAGATTCTCCGAAGTTGATACAGCTGCTTGGGAATTACACGCTTGTTCAGTTGGGTTGGTGGTGGACTCGTGCTGTAAAGTTTCTATTGTTTTTCTTAGCAACAGATTTTCCTCTCTCAGGAGCGTGATTTCTGCTTTGAGAGCAGTGTAGTCACTGCTGGTCTTGCTATTAGCTTCAATGTTCGTTGTAACAGTAGCAGTGAGCGCCTTTAAGGATTGTTCTATTACCTCAATGCGCCTATGACAATCGCACAATTGTCCATTGATAGTTGGCGTGTTATCTAAGGCTGGTATTTCTTCTGCTACTCTTACGTTGGTCTCTACGTTGTTTTGGAGGTGCTCCATTGGATATTCAATGGCCAAGAGCACTGATGGGGTAGCTGGCCTCGTGTTGATGGTATTGTCCTGTTCATTCATTGTATGTGTTAGTTGAGAAACATTGTCTGCTGTGATGTCCACAGCTGTAGTTGTGGGCTGTGTAGATTCTGATTCCTCACTCGAGACGAGCATGTTGATGATATCTTGTGTCTTTGATATGTCTCTACTCGTGAATGTATGTATTGAGTTCTCCAGCTCGACAAAGTCTAATTTTAGCCAAGAGTTAATGTTTTCAACGCTGCCCTGAGCTAATAATTTGTTCTTCGAGTGATACAAGTGTATTGTAAGGACTGGCGTCGTAATCAGGTCTTCCACGTAGGCCCCGCTCCTATCTTGTCTGTGTTGAATTCGATCAGGCTTGTAATAATTGATGAGGCACGTTCGAAATGCCTCATAATGGAGTGTATTGTTAAAGGATACTGTAACACATTGGCCAGAAGTTGGTGTGTTGGACGACTCGGCCGACTGGGTTCACACACCTGGCTAGCTTGGTCTTCACCGCCTTCTCTTTGTTTAGTGTGTATGGTTTATTCACGGCCGATCGTAAACCGGATCTTGTTTTAACACCAGTCACCTCCAGAGAGGCCTCTCCTATCGATGACATTACTGCATCATGTTATCAAACCCGTTTGAAGAATGCAGCGAACTCATTGTAGTCTAGACGCGCCGCTGGCAATTTGAAGTCATGTGTTGTGGTTCGTTTGCTTTTGATAATTGAGACAAGAACACAGAACTGATCAGGGACTTGCGATATTGTGTGCTTGGCGACTTACCACGCGCTAGTCACGCATGGTTTAATCACACGTTGTCGTTAATCGATAATTGGTAGATTTCAAAATTGAATGACCTTACCGTCCATTTATCAAATAAATCCTCATTTCACTAAACAACAGTCACATAAACTTAAGATATTAATTCGTATTAGATACAGTTTTAGAACTAACACAATGATATACACAGCATCTCGACTGAAATAGGCAAAACTTTGATAAATTCTATAAAAATTGGGAGAGCTTGTGAAAACACGTCCGCTCGTAACCGGAAGTTCTATCACTAGCGTTAGATAGGTTGAGGCTTTCAAGCGTTGTGCTGCAGAGACCAAGAAAGTAAAATGGGAATGTTTTATGAAGGAGATTGAAGGTGATTGAACACTGCGAAAATTCTGGAAACTACACGGACAAATGCAAAGAAAAGATCGGCCTATGACAATTTATAGAGAGGATGGTGTGCGCGTGACAACAGACAAAGAAAAAGGGGACGCGTTTCTCCAGAAATATTTAGAGCAGACCGATCATAATGAGGCGGATACCAGGGATGCAGTTAGGGCGTTATCTGGCACAATGGAGAATATTATTAAGAAGATATCTTACGGACATCGTAAGCTGATTAAAGAGATTAGACGTAGACAGTCAAAAATTTTTGGGCATGTTGTGAGAAGAAATGGATTGGAGAACTTGGTGACAACTGGCAAGATCGAAGGGAACAGACCAAGAGGAAGACCGAGAGGAAAATACCTGGATGGCTTGGCCACATGTCATGGACGGGACAGGAACACTGAGCTGATCCACGACACTGGTGATCGAGTGAAATGGCGAGTCATGACCGCCCACGCTTTCCGGCATGACACATGATTGATTGATCTTACGGGTTGAAGATGTTAAAGATATTTTGAAAAAGGCAAAAGACACTGCACCAGGGCCTGATGATGTTAGGTATGGCCACAGGAAGGTTTTGAGAGATGTAGACCTGAAGGAGATGACCGACTGCTTTAACCAGAGCATTAGGTCAGCATCAGTACCGCGGGAGTGGTTACATAGCTATCTCATCCCTCTCCCAAAACTATTCAAGGATCATTCAAAGCTTAGAGGCTTTAGGATCATCACCCTTCAAAATACATTTGGCAAGGTTTTTGGAAAGAGGGAAGCTTCTTCCAAGAACCCTGGGGAGGTTACAGGCCAGGAAAAGATACCTGGTCAAATGCAGCCACTATTGCCTGTGACGTTTATGAGGGGTTCCAGAGTAGACAGGAAACGATGGCGGCAGCGCTTGATCTCGAGGATGCGTACAACAGAGTTCGCTATGACATTTTGATGACCGCAATGATGGAGAAGGGGGTAAATCCCTGCATTCTCGTCGGGTTGCTCTCCGTCTGGGTGCATGGACCTCAGAGCCACATATTTTAACCCCGGGACTGCCACAGGGATCTGCAGTCTCACCGGTGTTCTTTGACGTGTATACGAGCAAGATTGCAAACCTAGAAGCACCAGGGGTTGGAAGGATACTAACATTTGCAGATGATATTCTTGCATATAGGCAGGGGAGAGATAGGGAACAAACATCCCAGGAGCTACAGGCGACAGTAGACAAAGTGATTGACAGTTGCACTTAAATGAGTGCTGTCATCCACCCGGAAAAGGCAGTTGTTTTGTGGTGCTCTCTGGACAACAGGTTTGTAAGAACTGATGTCCCAAGCCTCACGATAGATGGTAGAAGCGTCAACAGAGAGAACAGACTGAAGTATCTGGGAATCACATTTGACAGGAGTTTGTCTTTCAAGGACCATGTGGAGTCGGTTGTGACAAGATCTCAAAAGGGACTCAATGCAATTAAAACTATGGCTGCAATGGACACAGAGCAGAGAATGCTCTTCACACTGTACCAGCACTTGATCCTCTCAGTGATTGATTATGGACTAGGACTGCTCACTGTCTCAAAGTGTCAATTGGTGAAATTAGAACGCATACAGAACGAAGCTATGCGGGTCATTCTGGGATGCACCAGAGACACCCCAGTAGTGTGTATGCGTTACATCCTTGGTTTGCCGACTGTTGCTGGTAGGCTCAAGGTGATGCAGGCGAAGACATTTCTCAGAGTTGTTGCTGACAGAGATCACCCGTTCCATGAGGCGCTGGACGTTGTTAAGGGTCAGCGACTGATAAGAGGGAAATCATGAATCGCTCAGGCGGAGGATACGATCAGACAAGTGTGCATCTTGGAGAACATTAGGCGAGGAGAGGAGTGGGTTAGAGTGCCAGCGGAGCAGTCAGACTTGAGCAAAATTATAATCACAGTGTGCAGGGAGTGGCCAGCAGGGGCCACGGAAGTGGAAATCCAGCAACTAATTCAGGATAATGCTCGCCCGGGCGATGTGATTATATACACAGATGGTTCGGTGTTGAGAGGGGTACCCTGGGGGTTCTTAGCAAAAGCTAATGGTCGCCGTTTGGTGCAGGGGAGCCTGGCATATGATACCACAACATCTAGCTTAATAATGGAGGTGGAGGCGGTCAGTGCAGCTTTCCGCTGGATCGAGAATACGATACACACACGCATCGTGATTGTAACTGACTTAGAAAGCATGCTGAGTAGGGTGAGGACAGGCAAGCTTCGTGCAGAGTGGCTTGCTTCGCTTCGGAAGTAACGGGTGACAAGCATCGTCTGGATTTTTTCTCCGGGGCATGCTGGTGTGCTGGGGAATGAATAGGCGGACAGATTGGCTGGCTCTGCAAAACTTGGTGGAGTATTGATGCATGATAAGGCAGACGTGGTTGCGGCCTTGTGGGAGCACGTGTACACCTCGGAGAAGCAAATGGATCACTATGGTCTAGCAAGAATGCGACAGTGAGTGGTGACGAGGGTATCTGGCTGAAGATCGATGCTCAGAGGAAAGGCGAGACGGACATGTAATCAGATTGCTACTGGTACTATTAGTGTTGGAACTCTTCGCTGGCTGCTGAGGATGGGGACGGATCGCTTATGGGAATGCCCCGAATACTGTGATGTCGGAATCCTAAATCAACCAATCAATCATTTTCATTTTCTTTCTCGTTCTTCTCATTATAATTCTGAGTAGACATGGTTTATAAAGTTAATTGTATGGAAATCTTCGTATTTAATTGCCCCTGGTGAGTGAACACTCCACAGCACATAGAACATTTGCAGATTGATATGCATTGATAGTGAGGTAGCTTCACGCGCATATAATAAGTTACACATAGGAATTGAAACTGTATGCATAGGAAAATCGGCAGTGAGACAAAGATGTCCGCTCAGGCCATCTTTTCATATGAATTGTTGATCTAACAGTTTTCATAATGCATATTTAAAAACAATGGTACATGTACCTTATCAAAAGACGTGGTTACACATTCATAATGCGTTTACAAACGTACCTAGGCTCCAGAGAGTGAATTGTTTAGGATAATTGCACTCCCAAGCGGGAGGCGACTTGTCTTTCGAACGTTCCAGATGGCAAGTGTCTTCTGACGCCTTGCTAATTTAAGCGGCAATGTCTTTGACTGGTACTCGACCAATCATTTAGCTCGCATTTTAATTAAGGCCATATAAATTATGACGTCATCCAGATTAAGTCTAGCACATTTCCCTCCAAGGCATGGTACCAAAGGAGTCAATTCTAGTCTTGTTTGCGTTCACTGGCTGTGAACTCCAGCGTGAAGTCCTGTATGTCGGATGAAGACATCCTGTTGTTCAACATCAGTGTAATGTCATAACGGACTGAAATTTGCGTAAGTATCCGTTGTCCCATGTCTGGCTTATTGGTGTGTAGACTGGTAGTTCCTCGACGTGCAGGCAGATACTCTCCGACTTCGGAAGAATCGGCGATCCTAATACGTTAGTCAGGACCCCGAAGGGACCTGTTGCCCAGGACGCATGACTAGGACGTGTTAATAGGTCTTGTCCAGTATAAAACCTGGCCCTGGTGCCTTGGAAACGCCTCGGCGTCCCGTCAATTCTAGGAAACTGTAAGGATGCCAGATATTTATATTACAATATCCTAAGACAGCCATTAACGTCGTTCATTACCTCTGAAATGTGTTTTGCCATGACGTCTTGGGAAGATAATGTGGTAGTTTCCCCTTGCCTTCCACATCCACATGGTGGTCTTTTACCTCAGTCTTTGACAACCATTTCCGAGTGTTAGGGCAGGTGAGTGCCTGCTGTTTTCAGCTACAGAGTTGTCCTTTTATTGCAGTGGATACTTGGTCCCTAGGGTTGCGTTAGCCACACCGTGGTATGTTTCCCATCCTCTACCACTAAGAGGTGCAGTTGGAATTTTCCCTTCCTAAAGTAATGGTCTATGATGGTCAAAACTCTTCAGTACTTTTAGAGGACTTTTAGACAGCTATTTATTATGCAAAAAAGATGAAACTATTTATGTTCAGAATATTTCCTGAGTTTGGACACTTGGAAAAGTAGGCGAATACAAACCAAAAACATTGTATACTTTTAAATTTTAATGTATATTGTCAATTTTCCAACGTATTCTTTTCCTTGCTTTCTGTAAATTTCATTATAAAATATATAAATAAGTGTTTATACTTTTGCTGTTCAACAAACTATTGCTGGTAAATGTAAACGACATGCAGCGATCAAACGTGTTCAGTTAAAGGGCTTATCTAGACAGGATTTTGGTATGACTGGGAATATGAGACTGACTGGTGGTTACGGATAAGCACTGAGTGGAAGAGTGAAGGAATGAATGGGGGTGGGGGGGGGGGGGGTGAGAGATGGGTGATTCTGGTTTGTAAATAGTGAAAGAAAGTGAAGGATGGAGATTCCTTATTTGTACAGAAAGGATGAGTTAAACATGTTTCTGAAATTGGTAAGACAGTGCGGGGAAAATAATGGACAACAGTGCCGTAACAAAGCATCGTTAGATCGTGCCATAGTCACGTTGGGCCGAGTGTACCAGGAATGAGCAGTGGGTGAATGAGAGGAGCCCTTGATAAGTGACATCTCATGCTCAAGCCATGTGATAATATACACGAATGGTTCTGTAAGTCAACGATTACGTCAATTACCCTCCAGCACGCCTTAATGCGTATCCGGCACATGGTGCTAGAACCATGTTTGTATACTCAGTCAGTACTCCGGGGGTGATGTGGTCAGTATCACGTCTGCCACCTTCACCCCGTAAAACATTTCAATCTAGCCAGTTTAGGCTGGGTTGACCTGGGAGCCCAGGTCAATTTTTTTTTAAATCTGCCTCAATTCAAATTTGAACCTATGACTACCGGGTAGGCAGGCTGGCGTCTAGCCACTGTCCTATTACAGCCAAATGGGTTTGTGGTGCGAGCTAAGTGAAGTGGGTGGGTTTTTAGTTACAGCGGTTAGGGACACGTGTAAAAAAAGGAGAGTCTGGCGTGTGGTATCACAATCTGCAGAATAAGAATGGAGGTGGGGGATGTAACGGGACTTTCTGATGGCTCTACGTAGTACAGCCAGCCACGCATGTTTTAACGGACTCACGCAGCATGCTACGTAATATTAAAAACTGGTATATTCCGCGCAGAGTAGCTTGCATCCTTAAGCAAGCCGAAGATGAGAGCATATTATTGATTTTCAGTCCAGGACATTTGGGTTTGCAAAGAAATGAATAGGTTGCTAGACTCTCTGCTGCTGATCCACTGGGCGGGGCTGGTGTTGTTAAGGTTTTCCGGCGTCGAGTTGACAGTACAGCAAAACAGAGAATCCACGTCTGGAGAGGCTGGCGTTGTGGAAGTTGTCCGGCGTCGAGTTGACAGTGCAGCAAAACAGAGGATCCACGTCTGGAGAGGCTGGCGTTGTGGAAGTTGTCCGGCGTCGAGTTGACAGTACAGCAAAACAGAGGATCCACATCTGGGGAGGCTGGCGTTGTGGAAGTTGTCCGGCGTCGAGTTGACAGTACAGCAAAACAGAGAATCCACGTCTGGAGAGGCTGGCGTTGTGGAAGTTGTCCGGCGTCGAGTTGACAGTACAGCACAACAGAGGATCCACATCTGGGGAGGCTGGCGTTGTGGAAGTTGTCCGGCGTCGAGTTGACAGTGCAGCAAAACAGAGGATCCACATCTGGAGAGGCTGGCGTTGTGGAAGTTGTCCGGCGTCGAGTTGACAGTGCAGCAAAACAGAGAATCCACGTCTGGAGAGGCTGGCGTTGTGGAAGTTGTCCGGCGTCGAGTTGACAGTGCAGCAAAACAGAGGATCACGTCTCGGGAGGCTGGCGTTGTGGAAGTTGTCCGGCGTCGAGTTGACAGTGCAGCAAAACAGAGAATCCACGTCTGGGAGGCTGGCGTTGTGGAAGTTGTCCGGCGTCGAGTTGACAGTGCAGCAAAACAGAGAATCCACGTCTGGGAGGCTGGCGTTGTGGAAGTTGTCCGGCGTCGAGTTGACAGTGCAGCAAAACAGAGAATCCACGTCTGGGAGGCTGGCGTTGTGGAAGTTGTCCGGCGTCGAGTTGACAGTGCAGCAAAACAGAGAATCCACGTCTGGGAGGCTGGCGTTGTGGAAGTTGTCCGGCGTCGAGTTGACAGTGCAGCAAAACAGAGGATCCACGTCTGGGGAAGCTGGCGTTGTGGAAGTTGTCCGGCGTCGAGTTGACAGTGCAGCAAAACAGAGAATCCACATCTGGGAGGCTGGCGTTGTGGAAGTTGTCCGGCGTCGAGTTGACAGTGCAGCAAAACAGAGAATCCACGTCTGGGGAGGCTGGCGTTGTGGAAGTTGTCCGGCGTCGAGTTGACAGTGCAGCAAAACAGAGAATCCACGTCTGGGGAGGCTGGCGTTGTGGAAGTTGTCCGGCGTCGAGTTGACAGTGCAGCAAAACAGAGAATCCACGTCTGGGGAGGCTGGCGTTGTGGAAGTTGTCCGGCGTCGAGTTGACAGTGCAGCAAAACAGAGAATCCACGTCTGGGGAGGCTGGCGTTGTGGAAGTTGTCCGGCGTCGAGTTGACAGTGCAGCAAAACAGAGAATCCACATCTGGGGAGGCTGGCGTTGTGGAAGTTGTCCGGCGTCGAGTTGACAGTGCAGCAAAACAGAGAATCCACATCTGGGGAGGCTGGCGTTGTGGAAGTTGTCCGGCGTCGAGTTGACAGTGCAGCAAAACAGAGAATCCACGTCTGGGGAGGTTGGCGTTGTGGAAGTTGTCCGGCGTCGAGTTGACAGTGCAGCAAAACAGAGAATCCACGTCTGGGGAGGCTGGCGTTGTGGAAGTTGTCCGGCGTCGAGTTGACAGTGCAGCAAAACAGAGAATCCACGTCTGGGGAGGCTGGCGTTGTGGAAGTTGTCCGGCGTCGAGTTGACAGTGCAGCAAAACAGAGAATCCACGTCTGGGGAGGCTGGCGTTGTGGAAGTTGTCCGGCGTCGAGTTGACAGTGCAGCAAAACAGAGAATCCACGTCTGGGGAGGCTGATTCAGCGACAGTGAGCAGATGGTCTAGAAAATGCAAGTCGGTACCTCCAACTTGGAAACTCTTCTCTGGCTACTGATTATTGACTTCATATCTTTACACCGTGAGAGAGTGAGGGGTGGAGAGTCCTTGTTTGCATAGACCATACGGGAGGAAGGATAAATTAATGAGGGAGGAAGAGGGTGAGATAGTGGTTCCATGTGAATACAGACTGACAAGGAGAGAGTCAAAGGTTTGATTGATTGATTGATTGATTTAGGAACCGACATCACAGCATTCGGGACATTCCCATAAGCGCTCCGTCTCCATCCTCAGCAGCCAGCGAAGAGTTCCAACACTAATAGTTCCAGTAGCAATCTGATTATATGTCCGTCTCGCCTTTCCTCCGAGCGCCGAGCGTCGACCAGATCCCCTCGTCACACCTCGTTGTCTCATTCTTACCAGACCATGGTGCTCCATCTGCTCCTCCGAGGTGTACACGTGCTCCCACAAGGCCGCAACCACGTCTGCCTTGTCATGCATCAATACTCCACCAAATTTTGCCGAGCCAGTCAATCTGTCCGCCTGTTCATTCCCCAGCACACCGGCATGCCCAGGAGAAAAGATCCAGGTCATGCTTACTACCCGTGACCTCCGAAGCGAAGCAAGCCACTCTGCACGAGTCAAAGGTGTGGAGAACAAGCAGTTACGATTCCTAGATTTTCACGGAATGTGAGAGAGAAAGAGCGATGAAGGGGAGAGGCAATGACATTGTTCTCGGTGTGCTCAAAATGAGAGAGGAATGGGAAGGGGAATGGTTCCTTGTGAGCACAAAGTGAAACAGAGAGAAAACAAGAAAAGAAAGGAGAAAGGGGGAGGAATAGCTTATCAGCACAGGTCAACAAGAGAGAAAGAGAGAGAGTGTGTGTGTGTGTGGGGGGGGGGGGGGTGAGATGAGATAGGATTTCTGATTTGAATAGAATGGGAGAAAGAGAGATAGGGGAAAGAAGTAATTAAGGGTGTGAGGGAGAGAGGTAGTTGCTTCTAGTCAGCATAGAGACAGAAAGATATGAAAAGAGATACTGGAAGGGAGGGAGATTAACTTGTGGGAATTCCTCTTTTACAGTAGATGGAGAGGGGGTGGCGGTGAGGTGGGGGGACAAGGGGTAAAGAGAAAATGCGAAGAAGTCAGGTATAATGTGTGGTAGAGATTACTGGTGAGCACAGATTGAGAAAGCCAAAGAATGAGATAGGAGTATGATTCCCGGTGGACACGTTGTAAGAGGGTGTGAGAGGTAGTAAGTGGGTCCTCGTGGACACAGAGTAACAGAGGGAGTGGTAGTGAGAAGGTAGTAGTTCTTGGTGACACAGAGTAACAGAGGGACGTGGTAGTGAGAGTAGTAGTTCTTTTGTGAACACAGAGTAACAGAGGGAGTAGTAGTGAGAGGTAGTAGTTTTTTGTGGACACAGAGTAACAGAGGGAGTGGTAGTGAGAGGTAGTAGTTTTTTGTGGACACAGAGTAACAGAGAGAGTGGTAGTGAGAGGTAGTAGTTCTTGGTGGACACAGTGTAAGGGAGAGAGAGAGAGAGAGAGGAGAGTAGGAGAGAGGAGGAGTATGGTGGAAGAGAGAGAGAGAGAGTGGTAGTGAGAGGTAGTAGTTCTTGGTGGACACAGGTAGAGAGAGAGAGTGGTAGTGAGAGGTAGTAGTTCTTGGTGGACACAGTGTAAGGAGAGAGAGAGAGAGAGAGAGAGAGAAGAGAGTGGTAGTGAGAGGTAGTAGTTCTTGGTGGACACAGTGTAAGAGAGAGAGAGGAGGAGAGAGAGGAGGAAGAGAGAGAGAGAGAGAGAGAGAGAGAGAGAGTGGTAGTGAGAGGTAGTAGTTCTTGGTGGACAGTGTAAGAGAGAGAGAGAGAGTGGTAGTGAGAGGTAGTAGTTCTTTGTGTACACAATGTGAGAGAGAGAGAGAGAGAGTGGTAGTGAGAGGTAGTAGTTCTTGGTGGACAGTGTAAGAGATAGAGAGTGGTAGTGAGAGGTAGTAGTTCTTAGTGGACACAGTGTAAGAGAGAGAGAGAGAGTGGTAGTGAGAGGTAGTAGTTCTTAGTGGACACAGTGTAAGAGAGAGAGAGAGAGAGTGGTAGTGAGATGTAGTAGTTCTTGGTGGACAGTGTAAGAGAGAGAGTGGTAGTGAGAGGTAGTAGTTCTTGGTGGACAGTGTAAGAGAGAGAGAGAGAGAGAGAGAGTGGTAGTGAGAGGTAGTAGTTCTTGGTGGACAGTGTAAGAGAGAGAGAGGGTAGTGAGAGGTAGTAGTTCTTGGTGGACTGTGAAGAGAGAGAGAGAGAGAGAGAGAGAGAGAGTGGTAGTGAGAGGTAGTAGTTCTTGGTGGACACAGTGTAAGAGAGAGAGAGAGAGAGAGAGTGGTAGTGAGAGGTAGTAGTTCTTGGTGGACACAGTGTAAGAGAGAGAGAGAGAGAGAGAGAGAGAGTGGTAGTGAGAGGTAGTAGTTCTTGGTGGACACAGTGTAAGAGAGAGAGAGAGGAGAGGAGAGGATGGTAGTGAGAGGTAGTAGTTCTTGGTGGACACAGTGTAAGAGAGAGAGAGAGAGAGAGAGAGAGAGAGAGAGTGGTAGTGAGAGGTAGTAGTTCTTGGTGGACACAGTGTAAGAGAGAGAGAGAGAGAGAGTGGTAGTGAGAGGTAGTAGATCTTGGTGGACAGTGTAAGAGAGAGAGAGAGAGTGGTAGTGAGAGGTAGTAGATCTTGGTGGACAGTGTAAGAGAGAGAGAGAGAGTGTGGTAGTGAGAGGTAGTAGTTCTTAGTGGACACAGTGTAAGAGAGAGAGTGGTAGTGAGAGGTAGTAGTTCTTAGTGGACACAGTGTAAGAGAGAGAGTGGTAGTGAGAGGTAGTAGTTCTTAGTGGACACAGTGTAAGAGAGAGAGTGGTAGTGAGAGGTAGTAGTTCTTAGTGGACACAGTGTAAGAGAGAGAGTGGTAGTGAGAGGTAGTAGTTCTTGGTGGACAGTGTAAGAGATAGAGAGTGGTAGTGAGAGGTAGTAGTTCTTAGTGGACACAGTGTAAGAGAGAGAGAGAGAGAGTGGTAGTGAGAGGTAGTAGTTTCTTAGTGGACACAGTGTAAGAGAGAGAGAGAGAGAGTGGTAGTGAGATGTAGTAGTTCTTGTGGACAGTGTAAGAGAGAGAGTGGTAGTGAGAGGTAGTAGTTCTTGGTGGACAGTGTAAGAGAGAGAGAGAGAGAGTGGTAGTGAGAGGTAGTAGTTCTTGGTGGACAGTGTAAGAGAGAGAGAGTGGTAGTGAGAGGTAGTAGTTCTTGGTGGACACAATGTGAGAGAGAGAGAGAGAGAGAGAGAGAGAGTGAGAGTGAGAGGTAGTTGTTGCTCATGGGAACAGAGTAAGAGAGGGAGTGGGGTGAAATGTGGTGGACACAGTGTAGGAAAGAGGATGGGGGTGAAATGTAGAAGTTCTTCATGAACACAGAATAAGAGAGGAGTGAGAGGTAGTAGTTCTTGGTGGAAACATTGTAAGAGAGAGATTCGGAGTGAGGGGTAGTAGTTGCTCATCGGGACATAGTGAGAGTGGGGAAGAGTTAGTTGTTCCTGTTGAGCACAGAGAGGGAATGAGGAAGTAGGAGGAATAGTAAGGCATTGTTTACTGATGATCACACAGTGAAAGACAGTATATGTGTGTGGCGGGTTGCGTGGTGGGGGGGGGGGGGTCTGAGAGAGGGAGAGAGTCAGTGTGGAAGGTTCCTGGTGATATCAGAGTCGGAGTGACCAAACGTATAGTGATACATATAAACATTAACATTACACTGTGTTAATAAGAGTTAGGCTGTCTCTATGACCTTCTGGTTTTATTTTCTCCCGAAAAGGAATGTTTCCATACGCAATGCTCTGCATTCAGCTGTTCTTCTGTGATATGGGCTGGCCCAGGAAAGTGTTCCGATTGTTTAGTCCCATCAGTGGATGTGCTACTGTGTATAATACACTGTGCCAGACAAACCCCCACTGTATATACTGGACAAAGTATGGCAAGTCTGAGGTATTTATTGATTGTTTTACACTTCTTCTTCTTATAGCCCGTGCCGTGTTACGTTGGTTATTGTCTGTCCATAATCGTGTTTTGTGTACTGCCTAGCATTTCTGGTACTGATGTTTTTCCATGCCACTATGCCAAACTGTCGAGTATGTTCACTCCTCCCCTCCAACTTTTCTGTTGTCACGATGGACTCAAGCTTTCCCTTGTTCATAATGTTCCTAACGAATGTGGATTGTCTTTTAATGCGAGTAACTAGTTTTCTTTGTAAGCTAACTTTTTTTCGAAATATTTTCATTGGGCTTTTCATCTGTCCTGATATTGTTATTATTCGTCTATAAAATCACATCTCTGAGGCTTCCCACATCTGCCTCCGGTGTTCTCATCATTATTCTATAAAATCAAATCTCTGAGTCTCCCACATAATTTATCACAAATTTGCTGATTGTTAATTATTCTCTCTACAACAAGTTTTAAACGCTATAGCTCTTAACAACTCTCTGTCTACAAAAATTATTCTTCATCTTGTCAAACGCTGATTTAGTTATGGGTTATTCTATATTTAACTTCTTTAAATTTATTGACAGAAGACGCCTTGTATAGATTAGAACGAGAATGGATATTACAAAAATAACCTATTGCAAGATGCAAAAATTACTTCTTTTTTTTTTTTCTTTTTCTTTTTTTTTTTTTGGTTTTTTTTTAAAAAATAAAACGGTCATCTGCAGTGAGAAGAAGAATGAGACAACCCTTCAACACAAAGTTAACAGCGTAAATTGATTAAAGAAATTATAAGTAGGTAGGCGAACAAACACAAATCCTAATAAGATGGAGGCAGTACTTCGAACATCTTCTCAACATTCTATCAGATGCCACAGGAATCCAGTAAACCGACACAGATGCCATCGAAGAACTAGAACCAGACATACTGAAAGAAGAAATTAGAGAAGCCGTCAGATTAGCCATATTAAATAAATCAGCGGGACAAGACGAGATACCAAATCAACTAATTAAAGCAGCAAGAGAAGTAGGAACAGCATGGATTCATAGACTATTCAACCATGTTTGGTAGAACAACAGACACAATGAGACTGGGAAACGCCATAATTATCCCAATCTGGAAAAAACAAAGGCAGTAAAGAGACTGCACACAATGCAGAGGCATTTCCATTTTGAGTCATACAGGGAAAATAATTTACAAAATTCTTGAGAAAAGATTACGAACTACTACAAAACCCCAGCTAAGCGAAATACAACTTGGATTTAGGGAAAACAAAGGATGTACAGATGCCATTTTTGCTCTTAGACAACTTACAGAAAAATCAATTGAATTTAAAGAAACACTCAGCCTTTGACGACCAAGAAAAGGTATTTGATAGAGGATAAAAACAAGCTGTGGGAAATCCTTAAACAATATGGAGTGAGTACACACCTAACAAACTTATGTAGAAGCTTATACAACAACAGTGAATGCATAGTGAGAACAAATGGAGGGCACTCAGAACCCTTCACCATAAGATCCGGAGTAACGAAAAGGTTGTGTCCTGTCCCCTCTCTTGTTCATAACCTATATAAACAGTATATGTAAAGAAACCAGCCAAACAGAGACCGCAAGAACATCGCATGAAGAACAGAACACAGAAGAAGAACCATCGGCAAATTACTCTTTTAAAGAACTCCTATTTGCGGATGACCAAGCACTAATAGCAAAATCAGAAACAGAATTACAAGACCACATGAATAAGCAAAACGAAGTGTGCAGAGAACATAACATGAAAATTAGCACAAGTAAAACAGAGGTAATGACTAAAACCAAAGAAGAAAAAACAACAATGATTCACCTAAAAGAACACACCCTGAAATAAGTAAAGAGCTTCAAGTACCTAGGAAGTAAATCATCAAGTGGCAAATCAGAAGATGAGATCGAAAATAGATGCTATAAGCCAAACCAACTCATTGGACTAATTGCACCAATACTAAAGAACAGACATGTATTAATACCTACCAAGAAAGCACTATACAACTCAATCTTCCTACCAACTCTATGTTACCAATGCCAACCTGGACAATGACTGAAAAAGAGAAAAGAAAACTAACAACAGAAATAAGATTCCTGAGAATACTTAATGTATCAAGACGAGATAAGATCAGAAATGAAGACATCAGGGGCGGCTGACCGAGTGGCTAGACGTCAGATTTTCCTTCGGGAGACCCGGGTTCGAATCCTCGGTAAGGTGTGGAGTTGTTGTTTTTTTCTGCCGGGGGCAACAGGAAAACTCTAACCTGCACAGTTTGCTGCGACTGCACTAGCCAGGCGACCTTTAATTCCTCAGGCTCAAGCCCCCCCCCCTCCCTCCCCGCCATACACCGCAAAGTACTATAATGGTAGTAAATGACAGTTGACAGAAGAAATCAGGACTAAAGTGGGGTTTATAGCAGCGCTAGATTTTATTAAAATGCAACAAGTAAAATGGTTTGGCCATGTAACTAGGTTACCAACTAACAGTATACCACAACATGCAATGATGTGCAGACCAGATGGAAGCAGAGGAAGAGGCCGACCACGTAAACGTTAAACGGAGGGATTAGCAGAGTCCATGGAAATATCGATACATGAAGCCCATAATAGGGCACTCTCCCGCTGTTTATACTTCACCTCGATACAGCAAGGTACAGGAGGACAAGATTAGATGAGATGAGTCAAGCATATGTGTACATGTTCATCATCATGTGCCATGCCGATAAGCGTGGGTGGTCATGTTTCGCTATCTCATACTATCAATAGAACCGTCGATCAGTTCTATGTCTTCTCTCGACCATACCACGTCGCCAAGTCATCCAGGTATTTACTTCTCTGCCTTCCCTTGTTCTTTTCCCTCTCAATCTTGTCAGTTGTCACCAAGTTCTGTAATTTATTTCTTCTCATAACGTGCCCCAAAAAAATGTGACTGTCTACGTGTAATTTCTCTAATAAGTTTACGGTGTTCATTTGTCTCCTGTAGTACTTGGTCTTGAGTTTTTCTCTCTGTCCATGGTATTCTTTGTATTTACTTCATAAACCACATTTCTAAAGTAATCAGATGTTTTTCAGCTTGTCTGCTCATTGTCCACGCTTTGCATCCATAAAAAAGAACAAGTTCTATGTAGCACTTCAACACTCTTTTTCTCTTTGCAAATGACGTCATTTTATTGGTCAGTATGTTCTCCATCTTGTAAAGGGCAACTTTCGCCATAGAAATTATTGTTCTTATGTCTTGAAGGCATCTTCCATCAGATGTTATGACTGTTCCGAGATAATTGTACCGATTCACTTGTTTAAGAATATTCCCATTTACTTGTATATTACACTGTGGTCTTTCCTTTTTTCTAGTGACGACCGTAATGTGTGTACTTGTTAATAGGAGAAATAAACTTAAATTCTAATGTGGCAGTTGGCAAAGTTGGTGAGGAAAGAGCAAAAGGAAGACAATGTCATCTAAACTGATAATTTCAGCAATAAAAATGACGGCTTGGCCACATGACATAATCGGAAATAGAAATGGCTGATTCAAACGATGGTGGCAGATGACTATCCATGACCACCCACGCTTGCCGACATAGCAGGTGATCATGATAATGGTCTCGCAGTGGAAGAGGAGGGAACAGATCAAAGAAGAGACTAATGCCTCTTAGCACAGATAGTCTACAATAAGATATGGTTGTCGATGAATGATTTGCCCGTTTCTATGGTCAGATGTTAGTATTGTCTTCGTGAATAACATTCTATATAATAAATATGTTAACAACTGTCTGTCAGATGAGATCGACACATGTTTTGTTTTTTTATACAATAGTTAAAACAGATTCGCTGTTATATTATTTATGTGTTAGTTATTTGTGTCTCAAAGAGTGGCTATATTAATCCACTGTCTTATTTGTTATTATAATTATGTCCCAGAGTGTTAATAATTACATGTCTACCATCGAAGTACAGACGTGTTGAAAGGCGTTAATATGTGCTATATTTGCAGATTCTTCATGCAAAATACCAGCAGACTGATTCAGCTCAACCAACATCTGCAACATGGAAGCACACTCTAGCCTCCGTGTTCACAGTCACCTTCATAGTCTCGCAGATCTTTCTACCTTACTCGCATGGGATCACCAAGGTGGGTTTCAACTGTGAATTCATCCATCAATTAGTTTAGCATTATTGCTCGGTATGTGCTTACTGTCAAAAGCATTTGACAAAGTGAAGCATGACGAAATAATACAATTACTAGAGCCACTGAACATTGACGGCAAAGATTTGCCAATAATAAAGAACATATACAGTAGTACCCCGGGTTACAAACTTAATTCGTTCCAGAACTTGGTTCGTAACCCGACACATTGAAATCAATTAAATAATTTCAAATTGAAAGAATCGTTCTTTTTTATTAACATCCGTTCGTTTACCTGACAAAACGCAAAGAATACGTGTACTTCACGTATTAAATAAAGAGAAAGAAAACAACCAAATGAATTAAATGTAAAATTTTTAAAAATAAAAAAAGATTTAGTCTATCTTTATTACGAAGGAAACGATCATAGGAAATGTGTCACTTTCTTTGTTATTCTGAATCATTAGTTTCAGGAGTATCTTGTCGCTGTTTCTTCGCAGCCGACTGGGAATCTTTCTGCACCAAGAACCTATCAAGGGAAATTTGTCGCTTCCTTTGATGGAGAATCTTTCTGAAGTGGGCCATTGTGTTATCATTCATCAGGTTTACTGCCCCGTTAGCAACAAGTTTGTTTGGATGATGGTTCACAATGAAGTCTTCGACGTCTGATCACTTGCTGCAAATTTCTTTAATCCTGGTAGTTGAAACGGCCACTGACTCCTCATCATCGGACGACTGCTCCTCATTTAATGTCTTTAGCTGTTCACTCTGAAGATCTAAAAGCTCATATGTAGTACTGTTTATACTGTACGTGATCGTTTGTCTCCAACGTTACACCTTGCTCTCTGTCGCCTTCGTTCGTAACCCGAGGCACAGATCGTTACCCGAGACATAAAATTTTCGAAGTTGTTGTTCGTAACTTGAATTGTTCGTGACCTGAGGCGTTCGTAACCCGAGGTACCACTGTATTGGCAGCAATCAGCAGCCATAAGAATCAACAACCTTGTAGGAATATATTCAGTGTATAAAGAAGGGCGTCAGACAAGGCTGTGTGTTGTCTCCTGATTTGTTCTCATATACAGTGAATATATAATAAGATCAAGAGAAAATATGTCAGGGATCCTGGTTGGTGGACATAATATAAATAACTTACGTCATGCTGACGACACCGTTCTAATAGCAACAAGGAAGACCGATCTACAGGCATTAATAGATACAGTGGTGTGTAGAGTGAAAGAATGGGCCTTAGTTTGAATAATAGAAAGACAGAAGTCATGGTGATTTCAAAGAATCAGATTGTGCCTACGTGTGCAATAAACGTACAGAACGTTATTTTGGGACAAGTGCAGAAATTCAGATATCTAGGCACGTGGATAACACCGAATGGAAGTTGCATCACTGAGATTAAGAGCAGAATAGGACCAGCAAAAACTGCATTCTGTCAAATAAAGAACATTTTGTGCAATAAGTCACTATCTTTGAAAGTCAGAAAAAGACTTCTTGCATGTTACATAGAACCAATTTTAACATAAGGCTGCAAGACCTTGACAATTAGTAAACAGGCGAAAAAATCCCTGGAAGCCTTGGAGATATGGTTTTGTAGAAGAATGTTGAAAATTAATTGGACAGCCAAAAAGAGCAATCAGGACATTTAAAGGAAGCTGAGTCGCAAAGACAACTTATCACAAACATCAGAAAGAGGCAGTCATTGTATTTGTGGCCACGTTATGAGAAGACAAAAACTGGAACATGTTATGACAACTGGAAAGGTTTGCGGAAAGAGAGATAGAGGAAGATAGCGTGAAAAGATTATTGACAGTCATGTGTCATGGCAAGGAAGGGAGTCAACAAACGTACTGATGCATGACGTCGGAGATCGTAATATGTGGAGAGGCATGATTGTCCACGCTAGCCAGCAAGGCACCGGATGATGATGATGATGATGATGATGATGATGATGATGATGATGATGATGATGATGATGATGATGATGATGATGATGATGATGATGATGATGATGATGTGCTTATTTCCGGGGAAATGGCGACGTCTTAACAGTGTTGTATTCAGAGAACGCTGTTTTAGTGTTTTTCTGGGGAAAATGTGCGAAATAAATTTCGTATTCGTTTTCGGAAGTTGTTCACAAGAAGCCACGAAATGCGGGTGGTGGGTGAAATTTTGAGGGCAGCCGACAGATAGTTGTTGGTTATGGTCTCAAGTTTCGCAACGGTAGGCAGAAGATCTCTTTACCAAAACAATGGCTGCGGTCACAGGCCAGTATGGTACTGCCAGGAAGGAAAGCAACTGCAAACTACCTTCTTTAAAGTTGCCTAGTTTATCATGATTCACCTAATTACAGATCATCACAAGAAAGGGACAGGGACACTGAAATCGGTAACATGGAATGTTAGGACGTTAAGCGACGACCGAACATTGGATAACATCAAACAAGAAATGGAAAGAGAGAAGATTAATATATTAGGAAAGTACGAGACGAGATGGGAAGGGGCAGGAATTAAGACGGGGGAGGGTTAAGGTTATTTATTCTGGGAGAGAAGAACGGCAAAGAGGTGTAGCAATTATCTTGGATCGGCAAACATCAAGATCTGTTAAAAATATTAGGCTGTGTCAGGCAGTTATATTGGTAAAATTAATCGGCAGACCGTTTAACATAAACGTCATTCAAATATATGCCCCAATGGAAGAATGCAGTGAAGATAGTATAGAGGAATTTCACAATGACATGGAGTCTGTTTTGAAGAAATGTAAACATTCAGAAATAAATATCATCAAGGCTATGGATGTACGGTGAGCAACCATGGTTTTGGAGAGCGAAACGAAAGATGATACAGACTTGTAGAATGGGTAAACGGGCAGGAAATTATTGTAGGAAACATCTGGTTTAAACAATATCCAAGAATATTATGGACATGGAGGAGTCCTAATAGTAGAATTAGAAACCAGAATAATTACACCCTGATTAGCAGAAGGTTTCGAAATGCGCTAACAAACGCAAACACAGTTCCCAATGCAGACTGTTACAGTGATCACAGAATGATTACAGATACATTGAGGATAAAGTTAAAGAAAGTCAAGTATTCACCAGGAAACACTAAAATATATGTGCACATTGAAAAATGACAAGGAAATACAAGCCAATTTTAACATAGAAGTAAAGAACACATTTTACATATTGTCCTATCTAAAGATAATATTTCAAGATGTGGATGATAAATGGGAAATTTGCAAATTTCAATCGGTTTGGCTGCAGAAACAACTATTCCAAAATTAAAGAAAGTGGGTCGTAAGAAATGGATGACTGACGACATTTTAAAACTAATGGAAACAAGAAAACACAACAAAAATAATCCTGCCAAATATGAAGAAATTCATTTTTTTAAAAGTCAGAACATTATGTAAGGAGGCAAAAGAAGCATGGCTTGAGAAAACTTGCATAGAAATTGGAAAACAACTCAACAGTAAAAATAATAAATTAATGAACAACAGAATTCAAGAGCTTACTAATCAAAGAACATGTACATCAACAGGTTACCTATAAACAAAATATGGAAAAATCATAATAGAAAAAGATCATATTATACATGTATGTTCAGATCCTCGCAAAACCTTTATGATGATAACAGAGTATGATATTTGAAATAATAATGTAGGACCATCAATTTTGAAGATTAGGGTTCAGAATGTTCTTAACCATATGAAAACTGACAAGACTCCGGGTTCAGACAATATCACAACAGAAATGATTAATGCTTTAAGAGAATATGGAATAGATCAAGTCACCAGACTACTGAATACAATATATGATACTGGAGATATACCTCATGAATTATGTAATTCTGTATTTATTGCAATCCCAAGAGAAATCAGGAGCCTTAGAATATGATCAACATCGAACAATTAGTATAATGAGTCACATCACAAAGAGTTTGCTAAGAATTATCATGCACAGAGTTAAGAAAGAAATACAACCTGAAATAGGAGAGGAATATAACAGTATTGTGACAGGATTTCCTCGGTTGTTGGGAATGAACACAAGCCCCGAGGTATCCCTAGCACTCACGTGTATTCTGACCCCAGGGGCTGGACAGGTAAGTACACTGTAACTCTGCTACTGAGCCCGTTTAAGTGTTATGAGTCTACACGCCCCTCCCAGATTCTAGACCTCTACTATCTACCCTCTACATAGGGACAATGAACACCGAGGCATCGTCCGAGACCACATTCAATAACTGTAGAAAAGCACATGTCAACATAAACAAAGTTTATTCTACCCTAAAGACACAGGAAGGAATTGAACACCCTGATAGAATATAATCTATTTACAATACAGAGGATAGAGTAGAGACAGAATCAGAGATGAATCCATATTCGTCATCGGCTTATAGGCAGATTTGCTGTGTGTGTTCTGTCCAGTCGGTCCGGCACTCACCCGGCTCCCTTTCAGTATGGTTGACTGGAACCCTGGAGACCACTCCGTCCCAAGAGCTCGGATCGGTAATCAGTGGAGTTAACCACTCGGACCACAGCTGACTAGAAGAAGTTTCACTCAACAATGTCACAATGAGTCACTGGTAATTGACCCTAAGACAGTTCTCATGATACAGCCTGGCTGGGAGACCCTCTACCCTGAGGTGTCCCCAGGTAAACAATCTTGGCATCCATAGTTGTAGCAAAAGACCAACCCTATGGTCACGGACTATAATAGCGTTGGGTAATGTAATGTTTCTGCAGCAAGTTAAAGTTCACTCGAATGTCTATAAACTCTGGCCGATGATGTTCACAGCTGTACAGTCACACGTGACCTGACTCATCGGAGTCGAGTCCCACCTGATCATCAAGATTAGCATAGTGATGACTGAAACATAATAAAGTCAATGTTCATTGACTCCGCTGATCATTAAGTTCTGAAGCACACATAGTCTGATCTCAACCCAGCTGTTGTTCAATGGATCATTGAGGACCTGAACCTGGTGTACTATTAAAGTCGTCGTAACCTTTATACGCCCAACTAGTGTGGGTCTATGTTGACCTGTCACTCTTTCATACGTAGTTACAGCACATATGTTCGTGCCGACAAGTACTATCTTGTATTACCCGCGTTTAGGCGGATGTTAATGTCAATGGAACTAATGCGCTTCCAGAGCTATGACACTACCCCACCTAGCCAAGTCTCCCTGGAACGAGCTGATCATCATTCTTCCACTGTGGTTCAGTCGATTCACCTACTCAGGCATAATAGCTTCAGGTTGGGTAACAAACCGTATCAGAAATATTGGTGCATCATGGTTTATAAACAAACCTCGTGGATTACAATCAAGCATGATGGTTCACAATCAGGCATGGTCGGTTCGTAAACAGTCACTCGCCCTTACAGACGCAGTGATTTCATAAAACAGGCATCCTGGTTCATCAACAGGCAACAACAAAAAGGAAGAGCGGTAGGTGAGAGTATTCGGTATCAACATTGGCCCACATGCATCAAATTACTGAATAAACAGCCTTCAGAGATACTAATTAGTTTTCATCTAATTAGGGCATCATCTCTATATGAATAGAATTGAAGCATGGGTATCAGTCCAATGTCAGATGGCCCACTGAACAGCCCGTCGGACAGATGGTGTTCTGAGAATGTCGAGTCTGAACATATGTCTCTCATACCACTATTCGTATATCTGCTGTTGCTAAAATTAATAGCTGTAATAGTTCTAATATTTCTGTAGAAACAAATCAAGGCAAGGAGGTCCCTGGACCCCTCCCTTACATTGTACACACCATAATGATTATCATCTTAATATATTATATTACATTAAGTAATAACATATTAACATTAATATTACAGCTCTCTGTTCGCTGGTGGGGTATCTTTCCCACATGGTAGCGAACTCTTCTGGGCCCTCTTATCTAGAGGCCAGAAGTCATCCAGGTTAAACATGTTCTCCCCTACATGTTCAAAGGTGGTACTCCAGTTCTGGTCTCCTCCCAAGCGGATTAGCCTTGGGCCATGACCAAACTTCACGGCTGGCCTGCTTTGCCAGTCCTATACTTAATAAACTTGCACTCAGTCCCCATATCCCAATTGTCCCCGTGCCTCATTCAATCTCCATGCGTCCCTCCATACATCCATCGCATCAGCACTTCCGTACTCATGCCAGTATGAAAAGAACAGGACAATAAAGAGAGAATTTAGAACGCATTATCACATCGCGACGGCCACGCAGATTCATATCGCATCGACCCACGTCGTCGGTCGGTACATCGCTCATGTAAGTATCATACTACATTACCTTATATATACATCACAACACGATCGTATATATATATATATATATATATATATATATATATATATATATATATATATAATATATATATATATATATATATATATATATATATATATATATATATATATATATAGCGCAAACAAAAGATCACTACTTCACATTGAAATGAAATCACTATTTAGTTATCACAAAATAGCTACCTCACTTCCTATGGCTTGGCAGTACGTTAGTGTAACGTGGAGAAAGTAATCCTTCCGTCACCGCTCTTACCAAACCACTGCGACGTGTAACGTGGCGAAAGTAATCCTTCCATCACCTCCCTTACCAAACCACTATGCATTCTAACGTAGCGAAAGTAATCCTTCCATCACCACTCTTACGAAACCACTGTGACGTCTAACATGGCGAAAGTAAACCTTCCATCACCGCTCTTACCAAACTACTGTGACGTGTAACATGGCGAAAGTAATCCTTCCATCACCTCTCTTACCAAACTACTGTGACGTCTAACGTGGCGAAAGTAATCCTTCCATCACCACTCTTACGAAACCACTGTGACGTCTAACATGGCGAAAGTAAACCTTCCATCACCGCTCTTACCAAACTACTGTGACGTCTAACATGGCGAAATTAATCCTTCCATCACCTCTCTTACCAAACTACTGTGACGTCTAACGTGGCGAAAGTAATCCTTCCATCACCACTCTTACCAAACTACTGTGACGTCTAACATGGCGAAAGTAATCCTTCCGTCACCTCTCTTACCAAACTACTGTGACATCTAACGTGGTGAAAGTAATCAAATTTTCATACCACGATTATGTTTATGAGAAAGTGTCTTCAATGTTCAGATCTTGTAGAATATCAGCATGTGTCTTCATTTGTATCTTAAAGATCCTTACAATGCAATAGGTGTCTTCTTTTTCATCTTAATTATCCTTACAAGGCAACATGTGTCTTATTTTTATCTTATGTTTGTGTGCGCGCGCGTGTGTGTGTGTGTGTGTGTGTGTGTGTGTGTGTGTGTGTGTGTGTGGTGAGAGAGAGAGAGAGAGAGAGAGAGAGAGAGAGAGAGAGAGAGAGAGTGTGTGTGTGTCACGATACTAGAGGTCAACGATCCGAAATGTTCAAAGAACAGAGATCGGGGGCCTGTGCCGCGGCATTCTGTTTGTTGTGAGAGCGGGGGTCCCGATTGAACGATCGGAACGATTGAAGACGGGGAGCGAAGTCCCGTGCGTAACGGAAGATTGTCACCGGAAAAGTTCAAAGACCAGAGATCGTCAGTCTAAACACGCTAGAACTCTTTAAATACGGGAAACTAATCGAGATCAAAGGATAATCATCGATGTCCAGAAAGATCGTTTATTTCAAATAATATATAATGACACAAAGTAGTGCAGCTTTACATAACAGAGTTACGATACATACAGAACGTTGCGGCAGTTAGCCTTCATCAGCAAACAAACACATTCACAAACACAACATACAGAACTCACTTCCCATATTTCCTCTACTTCTGTCAACTTCTTAGACATTACCGTTTCTATTGGGACCCATGGTCTCACCACGACGGTCTACTACAAACCGACTGACTCTCACGCCTTTCTACTCTACACCTCCTCTCACCCTCCGGCCTGCAAAGACGCTATTCCTTATTCTCAACTTCTGCGCCTTCGACGACTATGCCAAAATGATGAGGATTTTCAGCACAATGCTCAGGAAATGTTGGACTTCTTCAGGCTTCGTGGCTATCCGGATCATGTCCTATCATCAGCCTTCCGCCGGGTTCTACCCGTTAGCCGCGCAGAGGCTCTCACCTCTGCACCTAGACCAAAAAACCTTCGACCGGTACTTTCTCTTACCTACCATCCGCATAATTTTTCAGTCAAGAATATCCTCTTTCGACATCTATCTATCCTTCAAGCTGACTCTACTACCAGCGCGATATTTTCAGAGAAACCACTAGTGGCCTACAGACGTGACCGTAACCTCAGGGATGTACTCGTCCACAATAGAGTACAGGGATTTCCACCTCCACCCTCACAATTAGGAACTAAGGCTTGCCTGAGATCTCGATGCAAGACCTGCCCATATGTGATCCACACTCCAGTAGTGCGATTCCCCAAAGGCAATTTACGCATCACAGAAGAATTTTCCTGCACCAGTCGCAACATCATTTACGCCATAATATGCAAAAGGTGTGATATGAAGTACATTGGGGAGACGGGTCTCATGCTAGCCGACAGATTCCGCCAACATCTGATGGACATCAACACCAACGAAAGCAAGCCTGTCTCCACCCACTTCAATAGCGCCAACCATCAAGGTGCTTCCGATGTCCAGGTCACTGGCATCCAGTCCTGCTCCTCTGGTCAGCAACATCGCAAGAATACAGAAAACCGGCTCATATTCACTATGGGGTGCCTAACACCACACGGCCTCAACACCCAACATAGTTTCACCTAATCGTAGTCATTTCCCCTCCCCACTTGGTTGCTTCCACACCCTCCTGATATCACCCTTGTCCGGCCTCCAACTTATCCTCTACCCTGTCCCCTATGCCATGTGTGGCGTGTCGTAGGCTCTTTTCCAATCTCTCTCTCTGTCTCTCTCTCAATCTCTCTCTCTCTCTCTCTCTCATTCTCCCTCAACAATCGTGCTTCTCTGTGCCTACCTATGCCATGGGTGGAGTGTCATAGGCTGTTTTCCAATCTATCTATCTCAATCTCTCTCTCTCTCAATCTCTCTCTCTCTCACTTTCTCTCAACAATTGTGGTTCTCTGTGCCCACCTATGCCATGTGTGACGGGTCGTAGGCCCTTTTCCAATCTTCTCTCTCTCTTTCTCTCTTTCTCGGTCTCAAACTTTCTCTCTCTCTCTCTCTCTCATTCTCTCTCGCCAATCGGGCTCCTCTGTGGACATTACCTATGCCATGTGTGGCGTATCGTAGGCTCTCTTCCAATCTCTCTCTCCCCCCTCTCTCTCTCGTTCTCTCTCTCAATCTCTCTCTCTCATTCAATCTCAACGATTGTGCTTCCCTGCGCCTACCTATGTCATGTGTGGCGTGTCGCCCCTATGCCATGTGTGGCGTGTCGTAGGCTCTTTTCCTATCTCTCTCTCTGTCTCTCTCTCAATCTCTCTCTCTCTCATTCTCCCTCAACAATCGTGCTTCTCTGTGCCTACCTATGCCATGGGTGGAGTGTCGTAGACTTTTTTCTAATCTCTCTCTCAATCTCTCTCTCTCTCTCAATCTCTCTCTCATTCTCCCTCAACAATCGTGCTTCTCTGTGCCTACCTATGCCATGGGTGACGGGTCGTAGGCCCTGTTCCAATCTTCACTCTCTCTTTCTCTCTTTCTCGGTCTCAATCTCTCTCTCTCTCTCTCTCTCTCTCAACAATCAGTGCTTCTCTGTGCCTACCTATGCCATATGTGGCGTGTCATAGGCTCTTTTCCAATCTCTCTCTGCCCCCTCTCTCTCTCTTTCTCTCTCGCAATCTCTCTCTCATTCAATTTCAACGATCGTGCTTCTCTGCGCCTACCTATGCCATGTGTGGCGTGTCGTAAGCTCTTTTGCAATCTCTGTCTCTCTCAATCCCTCTCTCTCTCTCTCTCATTCTCTCTCAACAATCGTGCTTCTCTGTGCCTACATATAGTCATGTGTGGCGTGTCGTAGGCTCTCTTCCGATCTCTCTCTCTCTCGATCTCTCTCTCGATCTCTCTTAATCTCTCTCTCTCGCTCATTCTCTCTCAACAATAGTGCTTCTCTGTGCCTACCTATGCCATGTGTGGTGGGTCGTAGGCTCTTTTCCAAACTCTCTCTCTCTCTCTTCTCTCTCTCTCTCTCTCTCTCTCTCTCTCTCTCTCTCTTCCATCTTGCTTCTCGGTGTCTACCTATTCCAACTATATTGCTGGTGGTCTGATGTTACACAACCACTGGGGGGGGGGGGGGGGTTGATCCTCATATACGTTGTATAAAAATCAACCTTGCTGGCTCTATTTCATAGGGTACAGTATGAGTGAAGCCTCGTATATGTAGACCGATCGACCCCATACACATCCGGTGGCGTGCCGTAGGCACTTCTCCAATCTCTATCTCTGTTCCTCTCTCTCTCTCTCTCTCTCTCTCTCTCTCTCTCTCTCTCTCTCTCTCTCTCTCTCTCTTCCATCTCACTTCTCTGTGCCTACATATTCCAACTATATTGCCGGTGGTCTGATTTCAACACAACCACTGAGTGATTTGACCCTCAAATACGTTGTATAACAATCAACCTTACTGCCCCGAATTCATAGGGAACAGTATGAGTGAAGCCTCGTATTTGTAGACCGACCGACCCCGCATACATCAGGGGCGTGTCGTAGGCACTTTTCCTCTCTCTCTCTCTCTCTCTCTCTCTCTCTCTCTCTCTCTCTCTCTCTCTCTCTCTCTCTCTCTCTCTTCCATCTTTCTTCTCTGTGCCTACATATTCCAACTATATTGCCAGGGATCTGATTTTAAAACTACCACTGGATGATTTGATCCTCAAATACGTTGTATAACAATCAACCTTACTGCCCCGAATTCATAGGGAACAGTATGAGTGAAGCCTCGTATTTGTAGACCGACCGACCCCGCATACATCAGGGGCGTGTCGTAGGCACTTTTCCTCTCTCTCTCTCTCTCTCTCTCTCTCTCTCTCTCTCTCTCTCTCTCTCTCTCTCTCTCTCTCTCTCTCCATCAGGCTTCTCTGTACCCACATATTCCAACTATATTGCCGGTGGTCTGATTTTAACACAACCACTGGAAGATTTGATCCTCAAATTCGTGGTATAGCAATTAACCTTACTGCCTCTATTCCATAGAGAACAGTAGGAGTGAAGCCTCGCATTTGTAGACCTACCCACTCCGCATTCCTCATGCGGTATATCGCATGCAGTTTTCCTCTCTCTCTCTCTCTCTCTCTCTCTCTCTCTCTCTCTCTCTCTCTCTCTCTCTCTCTCTCTCTCTCCTTACATCTTGCTTCTCTGTGCCTACCTACTTCACTTGTATTACCAGTGGTTGGATCTCACACAGCCCCATCAACTCGTACACTGGACGAGTGGCTCCTGAAGTGTGCTTTGTAACAATCAACCATACTGACTATTTCATAGGGGACAGTACGAGGGAAACGTCGTACGTGTAGACTGACGCGCCCCACATGCCTCATGTGGTATATCACAGGCACTTCTCCTCTCTCTCTCTCTCTCTCTCTCTCTCTCTCTCTCTCTCTCTCTCTCTCTCTCTCTCTCTCTCCTTACATCTTGCTTCTCTGTGCCCACCCACTTCACTTGTATTACCAGTGGTTATATCTCACACAGCCCTAACAACTCAAACACTGGGCGAGAGGCTCCTGAAGTGTACTGTGCAATAATCAACCATACTGACTATTTCATAGGGTACAGTACGAGGGAAACGTCGTACACGTAGACCGACGCGCCCCACACGCCTCATGTGGTATATCACAGGCACTTTTCCTCTCTCTCTCTCTCTCTCTCTTCTCTCTCTCTCTTTCTCTCTCTCTCTCCCTCTCTCTCTTTCACCCTCTCGCTCTCTCCCTCTCTCTCTCGCTCTCCCCTCTCTCGCTCTCTTCTCTCCTCCTCTCTCACTCCCTCTCTCTCGCTCTCTCTCTCCCTCTCTCACTCCCTCTCGCGCTTTCTGTCCCTCCCTTGATCTCTCTCTTGCCCTCCCCCTCTCTCGCTCTCACCCTCCCTCACTCTCTCTCTCTCCCTCTCTCTCCCTCTCTCTCCCCCTCTCTCCCTCCCTCTCTCTCCCTCTCTCTTCCTCTCCCCCTCTCTCTCTCCCTTTCTCTCTATCTCTCTCCCTCTCTCTCTCTCTCCCTCTCTCTCTCCCTCCCTCTCCCCCTCTCTCTTCTCCCTCTCTCTCCCTCTCTCTCCCCCTCTCTCCCCCCTTTCGCGCTCTCTCTCTCACTCTCTCTCTCCCTCTCTCTCTCCTCTTACATCTGGCTTCTCTGTGCATACCTTCTTCACGTGCATTGCCAGTGGTTGGATCTTACACAACCCCAACAACTCTAGGACTGGGCGAGGGGCTCCTGAAGCGCGTTGTATGACTAGCAACCATACTGACTATTTCGTAGGTTACAATATACCCCATGTGGTAGGTCGCAGGCACTTTTCCTCTCTCTGTCTCTCTCTGTCTCTCTCTGTCTGTCTCTCTCTCTCGCTCTCCTCTCTCTCTCTCTCTCTCTCTCTCTCTCTCTCTCTCTCTTCTTGCATGTCCACATACACTAGCATTTTGTCAGTTGAAGTGTGTCTATGTAAGTACGCGTGTTCCTACACACCAGTCCACCCAGACCAACAACACAATGGGGTCGTGGTCAATTTTACACGCCTCCTACCCCGCCCCCTTCTTTCTATGTGCTCACTGTACCGTAACATCCAGCACCGTTATAAAAATACACCTGAGATTTCCGTAAACATTCACAGGTCCGTACGTGAGGTGAGTATACAGTTTTTTTCTCTATAAACAGTTTTTCTATTAAACATTTTCTTCGACTAACATTCTTTTCAATTAACATTTTGTCAATTCTCGTTTCCTCTTCATTGCTTCCATTTTCCCATGCATTTGTTCCTCTCGTCCTGTCATCACCTTCTAATGTAGTCACAGGAGTTCTCCTTGACTGTATGTTGTGTTTGTGAATGTGTTTGTTTGCTGATGAAGGCTAACCGCCGCAACGTTCTGTATGTGTCGTAACTCTGTTATGTAAAGCTGCACTACTTTGTGTCATTATATATTGTTTAAACTTTCACAGCTTTACCGCAGTTCCACCAAATTTTATTTCAAATAAGACGTGTTGGGATGTTGTTGTACGAGGATCAAAAGACGAGAAAGGACCAGGGGTGATTGGGTGGGAAGGAAAAACCCATGACGTCCTACAGGCGAAATTCGAGGGAATGAGAATCTAGTTTTAAATTCAGTATACATGTTGGCTTAACACCGTCTGGAGTGTGGATTTATTTCAGTGCCGAAATAGAAATAAAATCACGATGTCTAGGTTGTTTGAAGACAACAGGCAATTTTCCTTGATGGGACTCGGTGGTTTAATTCTAGGACTGGAATAGTTTTATAAGGTAGTTAGTGCTTTAGCTTAGTAATCGAGCATAGTGAACTTAAGCATTAGGCTGAAGAGTGACTTAAGTTGTGTAGAGTAAGGTGTCCTTGCACTCGGTAGGATAAGTACAATGACATGAGAAGATATTCAGCAGGATTGAGATTGAGTGGGGAGATAAAGAATAAGTCAATGCTAGGATATTATGGTAGGGCTGTCTACTGGGATTTTTGTGCTTTTCTGGTAACTTTTCTTTCTTTTGCCTTGTCTAGGGTAATGTGCTGAACTACTCTGTCTTATGCCAGATTGTAGCTCTATGATGATACAGAGGTTACAGACTGAATATGGCCTTAGGCCTACATTCACATATCATGGGTCGGAGTTGAGTTTCTCTCACAGGGTGTATTTTCTTCGACAGGTTCCCTGCACTTGAAACTGAAAGTAGTTCCCAATCTGAGAGGAAGAAAAGGCAATGCTCTGGTGCAGTGCTCACTGATATCAAGCTTGGAACCCTGTTTTAGCAAGAAACTCAGACAAGTGATGAGCTAAAGTGAACATTAAAATTGAATCACTATAAGTGAGGTGCTCAATGAAGGTAGTCCAAACAACTAGATAATGATGAGCAGTAATATTTACTCTAAGCAATAGAGAAAGTAAAAGACTATCATTAACATTGTCCAGGTTTACAGGAACAGTTAAATTGAATAACAGAAAACAGTGTGCCAGCGATATATTTTTCGGACAGTGGTTGTCTTTGTGCTTACATGAACTATAAACAATACAGAGTTATAGACAGTGTAGAAAATACCAGAAACGAACTAAATACATTACGCAGTGGTGATCAGACATTCGACCATGCCAGGATACTTTGGACTAAATCAAAATTCGGTCGGAGAGACACATCATCGGGTGAGCGTATTCCATTTCCGTGCTATGTGAAGTCGAATGGCTGTATCATGATGACAACTGTGATGCTGATCCTAGACTAAACTATCCGATCTCACATACACGATAGACTATACCACAGATTTCTATACATATACATTACACCCACCTGACATAGTTTTCTTCATTAAATGTTTTATCATTTTGTTCAAAGCCAGTGTTAGTGTGGGTATGTGCTGAAGGAATGTGTAGAGGGGTATTGACTGGTAGAGAGAGAGAGAGAGAGAGAGAGAGAGAGAGAGAGAGAGAGAGAGAGAGAGAGAGAGAGAGAGAGAGAGAGAGAGAGAGAGAGAGAGAGAGAGAGAGAGAGAGAGAGAGATTGGCAGACTTAGGAAGAGGGGGTATGTAGACAAAGGTCCGGCAAAAGACCATAACTCAAGAAGAGAGAGAGAGAGAGAGAGAGAGAGAGAGAGAGAGAGAGAGAGAGAAGAGAGAGAGAGTTGAGCGCACGCATGTCAAGTAACATGCTATCCCATATTTTTTTGTGTGTTCTCAGCTTCATATTATCATTTTGAATGCCACTTAATTTTATCATGTATAATATGAACACATGCACAGTATTGTAGAGTGAGTGAGAGAGTTAGTGAGTGTGAGTGAGGGAGTGTGTGTGTGTGTGTGTGTGTGTGTGTGTGTGTGTGTGTGTGTGTGTGTGTGTGTGTGTGTGAGGGAGTGTGTGTGTGTGTGAGAAAAATGAGAGAGAGACAGAGAGTGAGAGAGACACAAAGAGAGGGGAAGAGAGAGAGTTGAATTGCATCACTAATTTTTACGTTACAAAATGTATATGTACAATTTTTTCTCCATGTTTTTTTACAATTTTGCGAGAATGCTCACGACAATCGTCACTGCATGTGTGTGTAAAGTGTGGGAGTTTGTTCATAATAGTTTAAGTAATTATGTGAGGCATCATATATGTGTCTAGATGTGAGGATGTGTGTGTGTGTGTGAATGTGTATGTGGGGGATGTGTGCGTGTGTGGGATGTGTGTGTGGGGAATGTATGCGTGGAAGGGTTGTGTGTGGGTGAGTGAAGGGATGTGTGGTGGGTGAGGGATGTTTTGTGGGTGTGGGATGGTTCGAAGTGTCAGGGTGTTGTTTGGTAGGGGGTTGTGTGGGTGGGGAATGTGTGTGTCGGTGGGTTGGTGAGGTATGTGTGGGTGTGGGAGATTTGTGTGGGTTGGGGGATGGGTGTGTGATGGGTGTGGGGATGTGTGTGAGTGGGATATATGTCTGTGTGAGTGAGGTGTGTGTGGGTGTGGTAAATGTGGGAGTGTGGAAGATGTATGTGTGGGTGGTGAGGGTGTTTGTAGGTGGGTGATGTGTGGATGGGTAAAAGATGTGTGGGGAGATGTGTGTGTGGGTGAGGGATGTGTGTGTTTGGGTGTGTAGGTTGGGGAGGTGTGGTTGGGTGTGGGATGTGCTGATGGGTGAGAGATGTGTGAGTGTGGGGGAGTTTGTGTGGTGGGGGGGTATGTATGGGTGGGTACATGATGTGTGGGTTGGCAGGGGATGTTTGTATGGGTGGGGGAATGCGAGGCTGGGGATGTTTGTTTGGCTGAGTGGTTGGTGGTGAGTGGTTGGGTGGGTGGAGGATGTGTGTGTGGGCGAGTGTGTGTGGGGTGGGAGTTGTGTGTGTGTAGTACGGAGTTGAGTGTGTGTGGTAGGGAAGATATGTGTATGTGAGGGATGTATGGGTGAGGATAGGTGTATATGTATGCCTGGAGTGTGTGCGTGGTTGGGGTAGGTGTGGGTGGGGTATGTGTGTTTGTGGTGGATGTGTGGTGGGTGGGGTATATGTCTCATAACATGGTAATATGCATTGTTTATGTTTATAACATTCATTTGACAATTTTTTTTTCTATGTAAATGCATCATGCACTTTTGATGAACGAAAGATGAGTGACTGAAAGGGTCGAATGTAAGACGGGCCTGCGTGCCCAATTTGTAACCCTTCAATCAATCAATCAATCAATCAATCTTAATGATCCTTACAATGCAATATGTGTCTTCTTTTTAATCTAAAGTGAGGGATGTGTGAGTGGGGATGTGAATAGGGGGATGTGTGTGTGTGTGTTGGGGGACGTGTGTATGGGTGGGGGATGTGTATATGGATAGAGTGATGTGTGTGGGTGAGGGGTGTGTGAGTGTGTGGGGGAGGTGTGATTGGGTGTGGGGTGTGCAGGTGGGTAAAGGGTATATGTGAGCGTGGGGGATGTTTGTTAGGCTGGGTGTTTGGGGTGTGTGAGTTTGGATGGGTAGATAGAAGATGTATGTGTTGATGGGTGAGTGAAGGATGTGTTGGTGTTAGTGGTTGAGGGATGAGTATGTGAGTGGATGGATGTGTGTGGGGATGAGTGTATGGCTGGCAATGTGTGTGTGTGTGTGTGGGTGGGAAGATGTGTGTGGGGGAATATGTGGGTTGTGGGGTGTGTGTGGGAGGGATGTGTGTGTTTGTGGATGGGGGATGTGTTGTTCGGTGAGGATGTGTGTGGGGAGATGTGTGTGTGTGGGTGGGGTGTGTGTGGGATGTGTTTGTGTGGGGGGAATGTATGTATGGATGGTTTGTGTGTGAGGGATGAGTTACTGGGGGTGGGTGGGTGGAGGATATGTGGGGTGGGTGAGTGTGTAGATTAGGCACGGGTGGGAGATGTGTGCGTGTGGGTTCGGGATGTGTGGATGGGTTGGGGGAGATTATGTGGGTGGGGATTGTGTGAGTGGAGGAAATGTGGGTTGTTGCGGGTTTTGTGTGTGGGTAGGTGCAGGATGTGTGGGTTGGTGGGGATATGTGTGGGTGGGGGATGGGGGGTTGGGAGTGTGTGTTTGGCTGGGTGGTTGGGGGTTGGTGGGTTGGTGGTGGAGGATGTGTGTGTGGGTGAGGAGATGTGTGTAGTGGGGGATGTGTAGGTGGGTGATGGGTGGGTTTTTGCATGTATATGTGCCTGGGGGTGTGTAGGTGGTTGGGGGGGTGTGGGTGGGTGGGGTTGTGGTGAGTGGGAGATGTTTGTGTATGTGGGGAGATATGTGTAGGTGGGGTGTGGGATGTGGGGGGTGGATGGGTGGGGACATGTATGTGTGCCTGGGTGTGTGTGTGTGTGTGTGTGTGTGTGATTGGGTAGGGGATGTGTGTGGGGTGATGTGTGGGTGGATGAGGAATGGGCGGGTGGGTGGGGGATGTGTCTCATAACATGGTAATATGCATTGTTTATGTTCACAACATTCATTTGACAATGTTTTTTTCCCATGTGAATGTATTATGCACTATTGGTGAACAACAGATGAGTGATTGGAAGGGCCGAATGTAAGACGGGAATGCGTGCCCAATATGTTGCCCTTTGAAAATAAAGTCCGTTCGTTCGTTCGTTCTTAATGATCTTTATAATGCAATGTGTGCCTTCTTTTTATCTTAATGATCCTTGCAATGCAATATATGTCTTCTTTTTTATCTTAGTGATCCTACAATGCAGGTTTCCTACCACAAGTCATTAAAACATCAATGTTCACAACAATATCTAAACCATCAGGAAAATAATTATAACTGACATATCAAAAGTGATGAGCAATCAGGCATCAGCGCCAGGCCAAACTGTAATAAGATGGTTGGTAATCTAGCATAAAGGCACACGAGGCGCCTTTATGATCCATTTACAGTACATACAATGAGAGATTGTTACTGGCGGGATGGTTTAAAGCAACCATTATTCCCAGGGTAAATACAAGGAAACCGTCAGCACATCCAGAAATAATAGGTCTGTCTTCTTTGCATCATACTTGGAGAAGCTAGTTGAGAGAATAGAAAACAACAGTGTAGTGGTAGTTGAGAGCAGACATCTAATGTCACGCTTTAGACGCAAGTATCGTACACGTGAATCTGTTTTCATATTCACGGTCTTCCTCTTGGTCTCTTCCCTTCGATCTTACCAGTTGTCACCAAGTTCTCCAATTCATTTCTTCTCATAACATGCCCAAAATGTTTTGACTGTCTGCGTCTAATGTCTCTAATCAGGCATCTCCCATCAGATGTTATGACTGTTCCGCGATAACTGTACCGATTCACTTGTTTGCGAATATGCACATTTACGTGTATATTACATTGTGGTATTCCCTAGAAGGCTACAGTAGCTGTATTGGTCTTTCTACAGCAAGCCTACAATAGGGTCGGGGATACAGAGCCCTTGTTGTGGAGTATAGGAATTTGGCGTAATGGTCAAGTGGTTACAAACCTCCTCGATCGTAACAAGCAAGAAAATTCAGATCTTAGGCAGATATTACAGTACAGACGTGAGTGGTTAGACTGGAAAATACTCTAGGTTATGTGTGAGTTCTCTACTTTCAAGATACGACTCGTATCTTCATTGCTCTGTCTATCCGTCCACGGTGTTCTGATCATATTTCTATATAACCAGACATCTGCAGCTTCCGCATGATTTATCTCTTGTCTGCTAATTGTCCATGATTCGTTTCCATACATCCATTCATCCTCCATCATGTGCCATGCCGGTAAATGTGGATGGTCATGTTCTGCCATCTCACTCGATCACCAGAGTCGCGGATCAGCTCCGTGTTCCTGTCTCGACCATGCCATGTGGCCAAGCCATCCAGGTATTTACTTCTCGGTCTTCCCCTTGGTCTCTTCCCTTCGATCTTGCCAGTTGTCACCAAGTTCTCCAATTCATTTCTTCTCATTTCCATACTTCAGGATTGGCTAAATATAGCACCTAAGAACTCTTGTCGTCGTCTGGATAAATTGCAGAGAATATTCTTCATCTCCTGAAATGTTGTCATTGTTAGTGCATTTTTATTTATTTTTTTTGCATATCCTTTACACGGCATTGCTGTCAACATCAGCATATTTCAACTGATTGTTGATTTCTTGGCTCAGTAGTTTTGTTAGTGCAATAATGCATTTAATTTCCATCAGTTGTTTTTAAAGTACCCAAATACTGTACTTAAATAAATTAACTTGTAAATATAACTATTATGTTCTCTCAAAATGTTTATTCTCATTTCACTGCTAATTTCTAATAGGAAGTCTCTTTTTTTTATTTCTAACGGCTAAAATATACATTAAACTAGTATTTAACACCAGAGTAATTGGTGAAATATTGCTGTCTTCTCAGGGCTACAACACCTGGACAGAAGGACTGTATGGTTATTCTTGGGATATGATGGTTCACAGTTGGTCGGTGCACCACATTCGCATTACCTATCACGATCAAGCAACAGGACAATCGGGATATTTGGACCCAGAGGTCGTATTTGTTTGGCTGAAGTAAACATCTTTGTAATATCGGGTTCACAACTAGGTTACTGTGTATTGTCGCTGATAATTTCAAGTATTTTATAGCTGCTATTATGTATTGTTGGTCAGAGGTGTGGACATTCCTCATAATATACTAACTGTGAATGTGTATAAAATCATGTTTCATCTTATGAATGAAAGCATATAGTAACCCACACAGAACTGTGTCGGGGTCCGTTCTAGCATCGTGGCTAGTCTTTGCTGTGCTGTGATATGGGTTAAACCACCTCAAGGCAGACATGTTTGTGACAACATGGCCTTGGCATGCATGTCGTAACCGATGACTAAGGAAGGTTGGCAGGGATCTAACTGCCCCGTACCGTAGAAAACTTAAGCTGTAAAATACAACCAACCATAAGCAAGCTTCAGATGAGGAAAATCGAATAACTCAGCCCAGCAAGATGAAAGCAGGTTCTTCTAGAAGTAAAAGAAACAACTGCTGCAGCAGAATTTAACGATACGAATTACGAGGGACGGTCAATAAGTAACGCCTCCTATTTTTTTTTTCTTTGTATCTATGTAAATACTTTATCGGTTTGCAATTTATTAATTTAGCGGGATTCGTCAAACACTCTTCTACACTGTTAATTACTACCAACCTGTTTCAGTCAATGGTTGCGCAACATTAACGTTTTAAAAATGGCCCTAAAGAAGTTCGGTTAAAGCAACTTAATTCATAGAATTCCTCAATGCTGAAGGCTAGACCCCGATTCGCATCCATGCACGTTTGAGTATTGTTTAGTTTAGATTAGTTTAGTTTAGTTTAGTTGACGGATCAACATTACGGCACACGGGTGTAACTCATGAGTGCTCAACGGACTTCTTGTTGAAGAATCGACGGATGTGTAACGTGGTCGTTCCTCTGTAGGATGAGACAAACACGACTTTATCACCAGCGCCCACTGGTCTAACAGCCTCACCATTACGAGTCATGTAGACCCAGTTAGCAGGCACAGTCTTGAAGTCTGTAGTCATCTAGTCAGTTGTTTATCCTCTTGCAAAATGCTACCTTTGCAGTGGCAATTCTTGTTCTAATTTCTTCAAGGCATCTCCCAATAGAAGTTATGACTGTTCCGAGATAACTGTACCGATTCACTTGTTTAAGAGTATGCTCATTTACTTGTATTAACTGCTCATATATATTCTTTCATTAACAGGATATTGTATACATGCTTATTTGGTAAACACATACATACATGTGCACACACAACACACAACAGTGTCCGTCTATTTGATGACCTATGTCAGAGACCAGGAAAGGTTCAATCACAGACTTGTGATGAAATAGGTGGATGTTTACTGTGCCTTGATAGGGCATGCAGGTCAACAACATGTGTTCATAGGCTGCTAGGGAACAATTGTTAAATAACTGCTAGGAAACACACACAAGTGTTCACTAAATGCTAGGGAACAATGTCTGCTCATGAACACACACACTGGAAATGACTGCTAAGGAACACACACACTGGCAATGTCTGCTCATGTACACACACATTGGCAATGTCTGCTCATGAACACACACATTGGCAATGACTGCTAGGGAACACACACATTGGCAATGACTGCTAGGGAACACATACATTGGCAACGATGCTAGGGAACACAAACATGGGCAATGACTGCTAGGGAACACACACATTGGCAATGACTGATAGGGGACACACACATTGGCAATGACTGCTAGGGGAACACACACATTGGCAATGGTTGCTAGGGAACAAAGGAACACTCACATTGGCAATGGTTGTTAGGGAGCACACACATTAGCAATGACTGCTAGGGAACACAACACACATTGGCAATGACTGCTAGGGAACACACACATTAGCAATGACTGCTAGGGAACACATACACATTAGCAATGACTGCTAGGGAATACACACACACATTGGCAATGACTGCTAGGGAACACACACACACACATTAGCAATGACTGCAAGGGAACACACACACACACATTGGCAATGACTGCTAGGGAACACACACACATTAGCAATGACTGCTAGGGAACACACGCATACACATATTAGCAATGACTGCTAGGGAACACACACACACACACACACACACACACACACATTAGCAATGACTGCTAGGAACACACACACACATTAGCAATGACTGCTAGGGAACACACACACACACATTAACAATGACTGCGGGGAATACACACACATTGACAATGACTGCTAGGGAACACACACACATTAGCAATGACTGCTAGGGAACACATACACACATTAGCAATGATGCTAGGGAACACACACACACACATTGGCAATGACTGCTAGGAAACACACACACATTAGCAATGACTGCTAGGGAATACACACACATTGGCAATGACTGCTTGGGAAAACACACACATTGCAATGGTTGCTAGGGAACACACACACTTTGGCAATGGCTGCTTGGGAACACACACACTTTGGCAATGGCTGCTTGGGAACACACACAAGTGTTCAATGACTGCTAGGGAACACACACACATTGGCATTGACTGCTTGGGTACACACACACTTTGGTAATTACTACTTGGGAACACACACAAGTGTTCAATGACTGCTAGGGAACACATCACACACAAGTGTTCAATGACAGCTAGGGAACACACACAAGTGTTCAATGACTGCTCATGGACACACACATTGGCAGTCACTACTTGGGAACACACAAATGCATTCAATGACTGCTCATAGACACACACATTAGCAATGACTGATAGGGAACACACACATTGGCAATGACTGCTAGGGAACACACACATTGACAATGACTGTTCATGGACACACATTGACAACGACTGCTCATGTACACACATTGGCAATGACTGCTAGGGAACACACTCAAGTGTTCAATGACTGCTAGGGAACGCACACACATTGGCAATAACTTCTTGGGAACACACACAAGTGTTCAATGACTGCTAGGGAATACACAAGTTTGCAATGGGACTATTTTTGTTGCAACAACTATTTCCTAGAGCTGCTTATGTGCTGTACACTGTGTATATATCGTGTATTTGCTCCCTGACAGTTATAAACATATTTTTGCTAACATCCGCTCCTGACTCCAGTCCTGGACAGGTGGCAGAGGTCGCTGGTGCTCACGTGCCGATATGATCAAGCAATATGCTCAATGTATTGCTGACAATCTGAAGAATTACAACATTAACGATGTTTCCATTTATTTCGACATTTGGATTTCCTTGAATTATCGCTTTCAACAAAGGTAATTACCCCCATGTTTATTTGTGAACTGATTCTTCCAAATGTAGGCAGTCTGGTCTGTTCAACATTTAACTCCGTCAGACAAGAGTCAAGTATGCTTACATTGTATAACTTAAAAGCAAAAGTCCCATAGCAGTTCTTGCTGTGGGTATTTGAAGTGGACCATCACATGTTGCAGGAAGTGGAAATCCAGCAACTAATTCAGGACAATGTTCACTCGGGTGATGTGATTATCTACACAGATGGTTCGGTGTCAAGGGGTGAGAGAAGTGGCTGGGGGTTCATACCCAAAGCTAATGGCCGATGTTTGGGGCAGGAGAGCCTGGCATATGATACCACAACATCCAGCTTAAAAATGGAAGTGGAGGCAGTCACTGCGGCTCTCCTTTGGATGGAGAATACGACACACACACACACACACACACACACACACACACACACATCGTGTTTGTAACTGACTCAGAAAGCATGCTGACGAGGGTGAGGACGGGCAGGCTTCGTGCGGAGTGGCTTGCTTCGCTTCGGAGGTCACGGGTGACAAGCATCGCCTGGATCTTTTCTCCGGGGCATGCCGGTGTGCTGGGAAATGAACAGGCGGACAGATTGGCTGGCTCTGCAGAACTTGGTGGAGTATTGATACATGACAAGGCAGATGTGGTTGCGGCCTTGTGGGAGCACGTGCACACCTCGGAGGAGCAAATGGATTGCCATGGTCTGGCAAGAATGAGACAGCGAGGAGTGACGAGGGGATCTGGCCGACGCTCAACGCTCAGAGGAAAGGCGAGACGGACTTATAATCAGATTGCTACTGGTACTATTAGTGTTGGAACTCTTCGCTGGCTACTGAGGATGGGGACGGAGCACTTATGGGAATGCCCCGAATGCTGTGATGTCGATTCCTAAATCAATCAATCATGTTGCAGGCCTACGTGTGCGGTTTGTGTGCTCAATAATGCTGGGGCAAATTGAAAGAAAAGCATAACTCCATCAGCTGTCACATCGGAAAAACAACGAACAAGCGAAAACATCAGCTTAAGTGCGAAACAGGAAATACGTGGAACTTGAGATGTTAGTGGACTCGGAGATAAAGAACCGGTGCTAGTTGAGTTTATGAACAAACATAAACATACAAATATAAGAACTTGAAGATATGAGGGAAAGGGGCAAAACACAAAACGAATACATGACAATTACGTTCTCAAATGGAGTGATTTTAAACGAAGTAGACAAAGTGGCTGAAATACAAAGTACATTTTTTTGCATATCCTTTTTTACAGGACATCGCAGTCAACACCAGCATTTCTGCCGCTGCGATCTCTTGGCAAGTTTGCGTTCAATAGTTTGCCTTTGCTTTCTGAACGAGCGGCACCGGCACCAACGTAAAACCAATGCAACGCAGTCTGCTGTAAAAACACGCGCGCAGCTGTGTTTCGAACGCGGGTATACGGCAGTATGTACCGCGTCCGTATCATCTTCGCCACGGAGTTCGGCACAAAGTACATAGTCGTTGATATTGTTCGAAGGTCGAAGACGTTACTCCCCGGAAGTCTAACACTTAACAGGAAATCCTTCAGTCTGCACAGCAACAGCTGGAATAGCCTAACAAATATATTTGAGCAATCGATTATTGTTCGTCGAATACAGTATAGGAAATACATCTTGCTTGTTTACTCTATGTTGCAAACAAGCTATGTTCCGTGATGGCTTCCAGAAGAATTATTAACTCTCTTTTCCACCCACACTGGTTAACATTCGGCAACTCGATTTGCTAACTGTCATTCCGTTCTACCTATGCAAGTTGCTTGGCGCTCACACTGGAATTGATCAAATCAGTTTAATTTGGTGTACAGAGACATCAGTTCTTTCACAGATGGAGTAGGTATCGATGTGGTTTTATAACTGATCATTGGTTTAGCATCAAATAATATGCTGTTTACAGCTATTTTAAGAGATCGTATTTTCGTTTCATTACAGTCTCATAGAAAGGCAGAATAGACAGAGAAATCGAAATCAAATGTCAAAAAGCAAATGTCCTTAACTATCAACAATCACCCATACTGAAACATCAAAACATACCATTGTTTGCAAAACGACAGGTAATAAATATAATATTCACATCAAACATATGCTACCAGTGTCAGACTTGGACATTATCCAAATGACACTTACGCAAAATCAACACCTACAAGATGAGATGCTTGAGAAGAGGTTGCAACTGAACTATCCGAGGCCGAGTAAGAAATGATAGTAATCAGACAGACCGTGGGATCAACACCTTGTGCCACATATATTGAAAGGCAGACGATCAAAGGCTATCTCGTTAAAATGCCTAACCATCAGCTATCAACACTGGTACCACACCAAAGAAGATCAGATTCGAGAGCAAGAGGGAGCCCGAGAAGTAAATAGATTGACGACATCAAAGACATTCATTGTACAATCACACGGAATGAGAAATCACGGTAACACCCTTTAGGCGCTGGAACGTCAATTATTCCTCCCCACGACGTTTGACGGTAAAAGTGGAAGATGATGATGATGAGGGTACGGAGAATAGGTAGTGTTACTTCCTGTAGCGAACGACGAGAGCATACATTCAATGCTCGTCCGACCGCTCTCGGATACAGTCCGCGCTGGTTCTAACCGTTTGACAAACGCGCCCGCTAGTTTATAAACTATCTTATTTTAAATAAAGATGCACAGTTCCACCTAATCAATACAGAAAAGAACACATAACGTTCACTGTTAGAATCTAAATAGCAGTTCGGAAACTACAAGTATTACTCATAATCGCCACGTGCCCTGCCAAGTGGCGTGTGCTTTCATCCAACTCTACAGATGTTCAGGATCCATTTTCTGCAGGCGATATTCGTCCATATCACCGCCTCATTCCGTCCGGTATGATGTCTCTAGGTCTGACCCTGCCACTTCTACCAACGATCTTTCCAGTTGTCATGACAATGTCCAATGCACCCTTCTCATTGGGTGACCACAGAACACTGTTTGCCTCCTCCTTGTATTTGTATATGATGTTCTACTTTCTTTAGCTTTTTCCAGGCACTCGTTGTTAATGACTCTGGCAGCCAAGATACTCGAACATACGTAACAGAAACTACGTCTACCTTGACAGTCGCAGTCAATTGTTAAAAGTGGAAGTTACAACCTAAATAAATAATCGGAATGTTTATGGCTAGATCATTATGTTTAATCTGTTGAGTCTTTACACAAGACTCCAGAATCACAAGTGTGCGATTTATTGCACTCAGTCTACATTGAGCAACGAGCCTAGAGCCAGGCTGGCTACTGAATCAGTAGTCCCAAGTTGTGCTTGCCTGAGAGCAGCAATGACAACACCTGGTCAGAAGACTTCCAAAGAGACATATAGTGCCTGTGCCGTGAGTAGTGATTCCCTAGAACAATGTCAGTGTTTAGTGCACTTGCTTGCAGGCCTGGTGGCCCTGAGTTCTATTTCTCCTCATGTGGGGTTTGCATGACCACATGGCTACCTTATTGCCCTAGCCTCCTGGGATAGGTGCCGGGTGAGTTCTTGTAGTTAAGGCGGCCCGTTTGATACTGATCACATGACTCATTAAATGATATGTTACCAATAACACATATGTCTAACAGTTCCGATCACCAGAAAATGTGTCACCTTCTTTCTTGTGTTCGGTGACGTCCACTTATCAATGCTAAAATCTGTTCATATTTTTTTTTCATTTTACAACACACACAAATTAAAATCACGTTTCTAAGAAATCTAAAAATTCCAAATATAAAAAAATATAAAAAATTTAAATTCTAAAAAGATGTACGTGTTTAATGTCCATGTGCACTGTGTATGTCAAAAATATGAACCGCTGTGACTGTATAGTTGAGTATATGCAATTTATATTTTGACATTTTTACATAATTATATGTAGCCATTCATATGTTTATGATCTAAATTCCAACATGATGTTCACACGTACAAAATCACGACATGACTGTAGACACTTGTATGTGCATGCATTTATGTTGTCAATGTCATAAACAGATTCAAATCCAAAAAGCACATACACAGCTGACTTGCGACTTAAACCATGATTTTTTTTTCAGATTGGTTGATCCTAGAATAGATATGATTACGGCAGAGTGGCATCCCCTCAAACGCTCGTCTTGGCTGATGCCTCTGATGGTGGACTTGTCTGACTGGAGGACAACACTGAGCGGCCTGGAGGCTTCTTTAGATAAGGATAGCCACACCAATGTTGTGTTCTTGGCTGATTTCCCGGGTATGACCAATGAAGATTCATAATTATTTTATGCCACATACATTTTATTTCGGGCAGTGGTATATAAAATGCAGTGGTATATAAAATAAAACATTGCAGAGACCTGAAAGCATGCATCTTATTGCACTGCTCAAATCACCAAAAGGTATGCTTGAGACATCTACAAAACTGTTAGCTCAATGAGCGATGTAACTACGTTACTCTTCAGGATCATGCATGAAAGAATTCAAAACAAAAATAGCTTTGTTTAAGCTTGTTTCTTGAAAAATATGTTGAAGTTTCAAATAATATATATATATATTTCTTGATATGTTGAAGTTCCAAAAATATCTACCTGTTATTCATAGAGTGCAGAGTTTTGACATAGTTCAACATGAACAGTTAATCACGTATCTTCGGAAGGTAAGTTTAGATGGAAAAGATTTGTAGACTCCTTAGTAACTTATACTGAGAACATGTAAAAAAGTTAGTTGCATATCCTTTGCGGTCAACCCCGGCATGTTTTTTTTTTCTGTTCGTGATTCCTGGGCAAGTTTACGTTCAGTAGGTTTCCACTTGTTTTCTGAACGACCAGCACCCATACCATTTCATAAAAAAACAATGCAGCTGTGTTTCAAACGCGGTATGCGGGATTACAAACTTCGTCTGTAACGCCTTCGCCACGGAGCAGGCTAGTAATAAAATAATTACTCACCACACAAACACAGGGGGGGGGGGGTGTGGATGGTTGTCACTCTGCCTTGTGAGCTTGCACACAGACACATATTTTAATGGAGTTGGAGACATGCTTGAGCAGGAGTTGCAGGACCTTGTGCAGCAAGTTAATGGCTGCAGTGTCGATTATTGAGGGGTTTTTTTTTTTGTTCGCATATCCTTTACAGGACATCGCTGTCAACATCATCAACTTTCAGCTGATTGTTGATTTCTTGGCAAGATTACGCTCAGTAGTTTGCCATTACTTTCTGAGCGACCGCCTCACATACCCCGTAAGTTAATTACGCGGTGAGAACCGCTACTGATTCTCGCGCACGTCACGTTACTCACGAGAGTATACGGTATTTCGGAGAAAGACGTTAACCACCTAGGCCAGGGAGACCGGCAGATTATCGATTAGATATTCATATTAAAATACAATAAAATTTATAATTAGCTATGCAAAGGAGAGATTAGCATCGATTATCAGAGACAATGGAGTTATTACAACAAGTAAATAGTTTCTCCTAATGTGTGCATATTATGACATGATGGTATACGTAAAACAGAAATATAGAAAAATAGAAATAGCAAAGATATATTCAACAGCATGAAGATGATTTTAATATCTAGAAAATTGACTAAGACATTCAAATGTCATTATACTCAACATTGTTATATGGTGTAGAGGCCTGGACAATGAACAAGCAATTAGACACTTGGATTGAGACCATGGATCTGTTTGTTTGTTTGTTTTTTTTTCGCATATCCTTTACAGAACAATGCTGTCAACACCGGAATTTTACCGCTGTTGTTGATTTCTTGGCAAGATTACGCTCAGTAGTTTGCCATTGCTTTCTCAGCGGCCTGCTCACTTATTCCGTAAGTCACCAACCTGATGAGAACCGCTACCAATTCTCGCGCCCTGCGAGACCCTACGTGGATAAACGGGATTTACGGAGAAAGTCGTTTAAATCCTCAGCCAGGGAGACCGGCTGGATCTGTATATAACAGTCACAATAAATGGTCCGTCTACACGTCATAATGGTTTATAGTACATCGTGAGAGGCACTCTGTGGGTGACCTGGTCTATATCCTGCCGCCGTCTTTACTCCCCAGAACATTGCCAGGTATCCTTTTAAGTCTGGGTCGGCCTGAGAGGTCAAGGTTTTACAAAATCCCCCGTCATAAAAAGGGAACAGTCAAAGTTTAGTTTAGTCGACGGATCAACACCACGGCACACGGGTGCAACCCATAACTGATCTGTTCTACTCCTAACTCAAGCCTGGGTCTGGAGAATCAAAGCTCAGTGCACGAACTCCGTAGCACCGACGAGGATCCTGAAATACTTTGGGTAGATTTTTAACTCGAAATTTTGCCCGGGCACCGCCGTTAGGTTACTCTTTTTCGATTTCCAACTGCGAAGGGATTTTTTACGTGCGCAACAATACACACTGGCATCCAATCTCACTACCCAGAGACCATTTGAAATATTATTAATAGAGGTCCATGTGAAACAATCCCGGTCCTCATCGGGACTTGAACCCGGGACCTCCACCACTCGAGGCGGACATCATACCTCGAAACCACCCAGTCCCCAGATTCAAAGGCAAACGACTAATAGGTTACTTGTTCTCATCGGTATTAACATGTAACATCTTTCTGGTGGCCTGGGTGTAACAAGGTATCATCTTTCTGGTGGCCTGGGTGTAACAAGGTATCATCTTTCTGGTGGCCTGGGTGTAACAAGGTATCATCTTTCTGGTGGCCTGGGTGTAACAAGGTATCATCTTTCTGGTGGCCTGAGTGTAACAAGGTATCATCTTTCTGGTGGCCTGGGTGTAACAAGGTATCATCTTTCTGGTGGCCTGGGTGGGTATAACAAGGGATCATCTTACTGGTGGCCTGGGTGTAACAAGGTATCATCTTTCTGGTGGCCTGGGTGTAACAAGGTATCATCTTTCTGGTATCCTGGGTGTAACAAGGGATCATCTTACTGGTGGTCTGGGTGTAACAAGGTATCATCTTTCTGGTGGCCTGGGTATAACAAGGTATCATCTTACTGGTGGCCTGGGTGTAACAAGGTATCATCTTTCTGGTGGCCTGGGTGTAACAAGGTATCATCTTTCTGGTGGCCTGGGTGTAACAAGGTATCATCTTACTGGTGGCCTGGGTGTAACAAGGTATCATCTTACTGGTGGCCTGGGTGTAACAAGGTATCATCTTTCTGGTGGCCTGGGTGTAACAAGGTATCATCTTTCTGGTAGCCTGGGTGTAACAAGGTATCATCTTTCTGTGCCCTGGGTGTAACAAGGTATCATCTTTCTGGTGGCCTGAGTGTAACAAGGTATCATCTTTCTGGTATCCTGGGTGTATCAAGGTATCATCTTTCTGGTGGCCTGGGTGTAACAAGGTATCATCTTTCTGGTGGCCTGGGTGTAACAAGGTATCATCTTTCTGGTGGCCTGGGTGTAACAAGGTATCATCTTTCTGGTGGCCTGGGTGTAACAAGGTATCATCTTCTGGTGGCCTGGGTGTAACAAGGTATCATCTTTCTGGTGGCCTGGGTGTAACAAGGTATCATCTTTCTGGTGGCCTGGGTGTAACAAGGTATCATCTTTCTGGTGGCCTGGGTGTAACAAGGTATTATCTTTCTGGTGGCCTGGGTGTAACAAGGTATCATCTTTCTGGTGGCCTGGGTGTAACAAGGTATCATCTTTTTGGTGGCCTGGGTGTAACAAGGTATCATCTTTCTGGTGGGCTGGGTGTAACAAGGTATCATCTTTCTGGTGGCCTGGGTGTAACAAGGTATCATCTTACTGGTGGCCTGGGTGTAACAAGGTATCATCTTTCTGGTCTGCCTTAGGAAGCTATTGAAGATTAAATGGCAAGACAAGATCCCAGACACTGAAGTTCTAGAAAGAGCTTCCATGCCCAGTATCCACAATCTGCTAATGAAAAATCACTTAACTCGTATACCAGATCAGAGGCTCCCTAAACACATTCTTTTACGGCGAGCTGCGTTGTGGTAAATGCTCCCAAGGCGGCCAGAGGAAACGCTTTAAAGACACTGAAAATCTCACTGACACCTGAGAGACTGCTGCTAAAGACCTAATTCGTGGCGTACATCATTACCTAAGTTGTGAAGCAACTAGGACTGCAAGAGCTGTGAAGAAAAGGCTGGACAGAAAATTACTGCAGGAGATCCTCCTCCTGGAACGTCAAGCATTATTTGCCCACATTGTCAAAGAACATTTCGAGCCAAATAGGCCTTATCAGCCATCTTAGAACTCACGGCTCCAAACTTTCAACCCCACTGGATGAAATGAATGGTCATCATCATTATTGATGGCCAAACAACATTGTTCAGAGAGTGTCGTAACACAGATGCCTTACCATGGTTGATGACACCACCCATCTCCAATCGATCAGTTTGTTTATTGCCTCCTGCAACTCTTGCGCTATTTGTGTACCGTGTCTCCATAGCTAATATGCAAGGATGTCGCCTGCAAATGCCAGTAAACTTACAGTTCTTGATGCTTCAGTGTTTGCAATATTAAATATGTAAATATGGATTAGCATTATTGTAATCCCAGGGTAATAATACACGCCTGCCAGGTCCACGAGCCTAGGCTGAAAGCAACCCTATGAAAGTTCAGGGCTGCTGCTAACCAGTTCATCACCCCCAAGGACTAAATCCCTTCTCCATAAGAATCTGCATCAAGATATCATATCTGACTCTGTTGTATGTGTCCTAGAGATACAGTGCTGCTGCCATTGTTTCCTGTCCAGGTTTCTTTCCTTGGTCGTAGCTCCTCAGCCATCTTGGTAGTATATTTCTTCCCTTTCCAGGTACTCATGCAGCTAAACAGCTCCTGTTTTCTTTAACACCTTGTCAAATGTGTTTTGCAACGTGATAATCCTATAGCCGTTGAGTCTTGAATGGTCCTTGTCTGTCTTACGTAGTGGGATTAAATAGCTGTGCACCCACTGTTGGAGCACTGTTGCTGTCCTAACATTCAGAATGAAACAAGTAGCCATCTCCTCAAATCTTCATCACTGTATCCTTCGTAGGGACGTACCTGTCTCCGCCAGGTCTTGGCGAAGTGTCCTTCGCTGGTTCCAATATATTTTATATCTCTACCTGTATAATATCCTTATATCTGATGTCCCTGATAAAACTTGTTAGGTGCAATATAACTGCCTCTCGGATGTCTCCATCATTGTGATCTATCTGTGTTATAAATATTTTCATGAATATGTTGCTATCCCTTTCATGCTGTTTCCACTGTGGTAGGCTGATCTTTTGTGTGCATTTGTGTAGTTTCCAGAATATACCCAATGTCTTGTTACTCCCAACTCATTCATGAAATTATCCCATTCAGCATTTGTGTAGTTTCCAGAATGTACCCAATGTCTTGTTACTCCCAACTCATTCATGAAATTATCCCCTTCAGCATTTTTTGGTTTCTGCTACACAGCGCTTAAAATGTTCTACCGACTCATCGTTAACGCTTCCGCCTTCTCCAGTTTCACTTGTATACTGTTGGGTGTCGGTCGTTCTATAGTTGATTAATTGCAGTTCTCCTTGAAGAATAGCGGGGATAGTCGACCAAGTAAGAATGACTCGAAACCGACTTTGCTGACCTATGCCTCATTGCAAGAGTGAGATTTCTTCTTAAACACTTTAGTTTAACCACCGCACTGAGATGTCTCCTTGCAAGAGTGAAGTTTCTTGGAACACCGAAGTTTAACGACCGCACTGAGATGTCTCCTTGCAAGAGTGAAGTTTTTTGAACACCTTAATTTAACCACCGCACTGAGATGTCTCATTGCAAGAGTGAGGTTTCTTGAACACCGAAGTTTAACCGCGGTACTGAGATGTCTCCTTGCAAGAGTGAGGTTTCTTGAAGACCGCACAGAGATACCCGCTGACACTTGCTTTAACTTTGTGTTGTGGACACATTCACTACCGTACACTGGTTTGGAATGCATGTATCTAAGAACATGACTTATAGCCTACATAGTCTGTGGAATGGCGTATAAAATATGTCAAGAACCCTTCTACGCGTGAAGAAGCATTTGGCGTACATTTCTAGACCCATATTTGTATACACCGATTGGCACACCGTGGGTGATATCTCTCTGGCCACCGTGGGTGATATACCTCTCTTGTCAGCGTGGGTGATATATCTCTCTGGCCAGCGTGGGTGATATACCTCTCTGGCCACCGTGGGTGATATATCTCTCTTTCCAGCGTGGGTGATATATCTCTGTGGCAAGCGTAGGTGCTATACCTCTCTGGCCACCGTGGGTGATATATATCTCTGGCCACCGTAGGTGATATATCTCTGTGGCAAGCGTAGGTGCTATACCTCTCTGGAAACCGTGGGTGATATATCTCTCTGGCCACCGTTGGTGATATACCTCTCTGGCCAGCGTGGGTGATATGTCTCTCTGGCCAGCGTGGGTGATATATCTTTCTGGCCAGCGTGGGTGATATATCTCTCTGGCCACCGTGGGTGATATATCTCTGTGGCAAGCGTAGGTGCTATACCTCTCTTGCCACCGTGGGTGATATATATCTCTGGCCACCGTGGGTGATAAACCTCTCTGGCCAGCGTGGGTGATATATATCTCTGGCCACCGTGGGTGATATACCTCTCTGGCCAGCGTGGGTGATATATCTCTCTGGCCAGCGTGGGTGATATATCTCTCTGGTCAGCGTGGGTGATATATCTCTCTGGCCACCGTGGGTGATATATCTCTGTGGCCAGCGTAGGTGCTATATCTCTCTGGCCACCATGGGTGATATATCTCTGTGGCAAGCGTAGGTGCTATATCTCTCTGGCCACCGTGGGTGATATATCTCTTTGGCCGCCGTGGGTGATATATCTCTCTGGCCACAGAGGGTGATATATCTCCCTGGCCACCGTGCGTGATATATCTTTCTGGCCAGCGTGGGTGATATATCACTCTGGCCACAGTGGGTGATATGTCACTCTGGCCACCGTGCGTGATATATCTCTCTGGCCACCGTGGGTGATATATCTCTCTGGCCACCGTGGGTGATATATCTCTCTGGCCACCGTGGGTGATATGTCACTCTGGCCACAGTAGGTGATATATCTCTCTGGCCAACGTGGGTGATATATCGCTCTGGCCCCGTGGGTGACATATCTCTCTGACCACAGTGGGTGATATATCTCTCTGGCCACCGTGGGTGACATGTCGCTCTGGCCACCGTGGGTGACATGTCGCTCTGGCCACCGTGGGTGATATATCTCTCTGACCACAGTGGGTGATATATCTCTCTGGCCACCGTAGGTGACATATCTCTCTGGCCACAGAGGGTGATATATCTCTCTGACCACAGTGGGTGATATATCGCTCTGGCCACCGTGGGAGATATGTCACTCTGGCCACCGTGGGTGATATATCTCTCTGGCCACCGTGGGTGATATGTCACTCTGGCCACAGAGGGTGATATATCTCTCTGGCCACCGTGGGTGACATATCTCTCTGGCCACAGAGGGTGATATATCTCTCTGACCACAGTGGGTGATATATCGCTCTGGCCACCGTGGGTGACATATCTCTCTGGCCACCGTGGGTGATATGTCACTCTGGCCACAGTGGGTGACATATCACTCTGGCCACAGTGGGTGATATATCTCTCTGGCCACCGTGGGTGACATATCTCTCTGGCCACAGAGGGTGATATATCTCTCTGACCACAGTGGATGATATATCGCTCTGGCCACCGTGGGTGATATATCTCTCTGGCCACAGTGGGTGATGTATCGCTCTGGCCACCGTGGGTGATGTATCGCTCTGGCCACCGTGGGTGACATATCTCTCTGGCCGCCTATAACTCTCTGGTCGCCTATATCTCTCTGACCGCCTATATCTATCTTGCCGCCTATATCTCTCTGGCTGCCGTAGCTGATATATCTCTGTGGCCACCGTGGGTGATATATCTTTCTGGCCACAGTGGTTGATATATGTCTCTGGCCACCGTGGGTTATTTAACTCTCTGGCCACAATGGGTGATATATCTCTCTGGCCAGCTTGGGTGATATATATCTCTGGCCACTGTAGGTGATATATCTCTCTGGCCACCATGGGTGATATATCTCTCTGGCCACAGTGGGTGATATATCTCTCTGGCCACCATGGGTGATATATCTCTCTGGCCACCATGGGTGATATATCTCTCTGGCTACAGTGGGTGATATATCTCTCTGACCACAGTGGGTAATATATCACTCTGACCACAGTGGGTGATATATCTCTCTGACCACAGTGGGTAATATATCACTCTGACCACAGTGGGTGATATATCTCTCTGGCCAGCTTGGGTGATATATCTCTCTGCCCACAGTGGGTGATATATCTCTCTGGCCAGCTTGGGTGATATATCTCTCTGGTCACAGTGGGTGATATATCTCTCTGACCAGCTTGGGTGATATATCTCTCTGGCCACAGTGGGTGATATATCTCTCTGGCCACAGTGGGTGATATATCTCTCTGGTCACAGTGGGTGATATATCTCTCTGGCCACAGTGGGTGATATATCTCTCTGGCCACAGTGGGTGATATATCTCTCTGGCCACAGTGGGTGATATATCTCTCTGACCGCCTATATCTCTCTGACCGCCTATATCTCTCTGACCGCCTATATCTCTCTGGCCGCCTATATCTCTCTGACCGCCTATATCTCTCTGACCGCCTATATCTCTCTGACCACCTATATCTCTCTGACCACCTATATCTCTCTGACCGCCTATATCTCTCTGGCCACCTATATCTCTCTGACCGCCTATATCTCTCTGGCCACCTATATCTCTCTGACCGCCTATATCTCTCTGACCGCCTATATCTCTCTGACCGCCTATATCTCTCTGACCGCCTATATCTCTCTGGCCACCTATATCTCTCTGACCGCCTATATCTCTCTGACCGCCTATATCTCTCTGACCGCCTATATCTCTCTGGCCACCTATATCTCTCTGACCGCCTATATCTCTCTGACCGGCCATATCTCTCTGGCCGCCTATATCTCTCTGGCCGCCTATATCTCTCTGGCCACCTATATCTCTCTGGCCACCTATATCTCTCTGACCGCCTATATCTCTCTGACCGCCTATATCTCTCTGACCGCCTATATCTCTCTGACCACCTATATCTCTCTGGCCATCTATATCTCTCTGACCGCCTATATCTCTCTGACCACCTATATCTCTCTGACCGCCTATATCTCTCTGACCGCCTATATCTCTCTGACCGCCTATATCTCTCTGACCGCCTATATCTCTCTGACCGCCTATATCTCTCTGACTGCCTATATCTCTCTGACCGCCTATATCTCTCTGACCGCCTATATCTCTCTGGCCGCCTATATCTCTCTGGCCACAGTGGGTGATATATCTCTCTGGCCACAGTGGGTGATATATCTCTCTGACCGCCTATATCTCTCTGACCGCCTATATCTCTCTGACCGCCTATATCTCTCTGGCCGCCTATATCTCTCTGACCGCCTATATCTCTCTGACCGCCTATATCTCTCTGACCACCTATATCTCTCTGACCGCCTATATCTCTCTGACCGCCTATATCTCTCTGACCGCCTATATCTCTCTGACCGCCTATATCTCTCTGGCCGCCTATATCTCTCTGACCGCCTATATCTCTCTGACCGCCTATATCTCTCTGACCGCCTATATCTCTCTGACCGCCTATATCTCTCTGACCGCCTATATCTCTCTGACCGCCTATATCTCTCTGGCCGCCTATATCTCTCTGACCGCCTATATCTCTCTGGCCGCCTATATCTCTCTGGCCACCTATATCTCTCTGACCGCCTATATCTCTCTGACCGCCTATATCTCTCTGACCGCCTATATCTCTCTGGCCACCTATATCTCTCTGACCGCCTATATCTCTCTGACCGGCCATATCTCTCTGGCCGCCTATATCTCTCTGGCCGCCTATATCTCTCTGGCCACCTATATCTCTCTGGCCACCTATATCTCTCTGACCGCCTATATCTCTCTGACCACCTATATCTCTCTGACCGCCTATATCTCTCTGGCCACCTATATCTCTCTGACCGCCTATATCTCTCTGACCGCCTATATCTCTCTGACCGCCTATATCTCTCTGACCGCCTATATCTCTCTGATCGCCTATATCTCTCTGACCGCCTATATCTCTCTGACCGCCTATATCTCTCTGACCACCTATATCTCTCTGGCCGCCTATATCTCTCTGGCCGCCTATATCTCTCTGGCCACAGTGGGTGATATATCTCTCTGGCCGCCTATATCTCTCTGGCCGCCTATATCTCTCTGACCGCCTATATCTCTCTGACCACCTATATCTCTCTGACCGCCTATATCTCTCTGACCGCCTATATCTCTCTGACCGCCTATATCTCTCTGACCGCCTATATCTCTCTCTGACCGCCTATATCTCTCTGACCGCCTATATCTCTCTGACCACCTATATCTCTCTGGCCGCCTATATCTCTCTGACCGCCTATATCTCTCTGACCGCCTATATCTCTCTGACCGCCTATATCTCTCTGACCGCCTATATCTCTCTGACCGCCTATATCTCTCTGACCACCTATATCTCTCTGACCGCCTATATCTCTCTGGCCGCCCATATCTCTCTGACCGCATAAAATCTCTCTGCCGCCTATACCTCTGGCCGCCTATATCTCTCTGGCCGCCTATATCTCTCTGGCCGCCTATATCTCTCTGGCCGCCTATATCTCTCTGGCCGCCTATATCTCTCTGGCCGCCTATATCTCTCTGACCGCCTATATCTCTCTGACCGCCTATATCTCTCTGACCGCTATATCTCTCTGACCGCCTATATCTCTCTGACCGCCTATTTTCTCTGACCGCCTATATTCTCTGGCCGCCTATATCCCTCTGGCCGCCTATATCTCTCTGGCGCCTATATCTCTCGGGCCGCCTATATCTCTCTGGCCGCCTATATCTCTCTGGCGCGCATTGCTATATCCTCTCTGGCCGCCTATATCTCTCTGGCCGCCTATATCTCTCTGACCGCCTATATCTCTCTGGCCGCCTATATCTCTCTGGCCGCCTATATCTCTCTGGCCGCCTATATCTCTCTGACCGCCTATATCTCTCTGGCCGCCTATATCTCTCTGGCCGCCTATATCTCTGTGGCCGCCTATACTCTCTGCCGCCTATATCTCTCTGACCGCCTATATCTCTCTGACCGCCTATATCTCTCTGGCCGCCTATATCTCTCTGGCCGCCTATATCTCTCTGGCCGCCTATATCTCTCTGGCCGCCTATATCTCTCTGGCCGCCTATATCTCTCTGGCCGCCTATATCTCTCTGGCCGCCTATATCTCTCTGGCCGCCTATATCTCTCTGGCCGCCTATATCTCTCTGACCGCCTATATCTCTCTGGCCGCCTATATCTCTCTGGCCGCTATATCTCTCTGGCCGCCATATCTCTCTGGCCGCCTATATCTCTCTGGCCGCCTATATCTCTCTGGCCGCCTATATCTCTCTGGCCGCCTATATCTCTCTGGCCGCCTATATCTCTCTGGCCACCGGTACATGTTCGCTGTAGACACAGCATTGTGGCATTCGGCAGCTAGACGTGAGCAGGCATCTGAGTGTGAGATATCAACATTTGATGTTGAATGGTTTCATCGTTATTAAAACACCGCTCAGCTTTGGTTTTTGCTTTAAGATACTGAGGTTTCACTGGTCATTCGTGCCTTCTTATTTTTCTTTTCTAGGCCCACTTGCTTACACATATAAGTTGTTTAAACTGATCCTTCATTTTCTCTCTTGTGATGTAGACCTGCCTTATAGTCTATCGTGGTCTTGTGGTCTATTCATGTTTGGCTTGTCTGCCCACTTGCCGACCCAAGGTCAGGGAGTCAACTCAGTGGGAACATAACCCCTCACTTTTGTGGCACTGGTGTATATCTGGTGCTGTTAAGTTACAGCAGCTGAAACCGCATTATGGTTCATCTGTGAACTGACGTTCTGAGTGTAATGTCGTCTTGGATTCGTGTATGTGTATGTTGAAGAGAAACAATTCTAACTTGGTTGCTACAGGAATGTCGCTTGAGAACTACGTGCAGCCTGACTATGGCGACACAACGCTGACTGTCCTGGCAGGAAGGGTTGTGGTGCAACTTGAGGATGAGGGACATAATGTGACACTGGACCCTGACCAATCAATAAAGGTAACGAGATGTCGACTGAGATCAAAGACTGAATGAAAGGTTCATGCGTTTATTTCTGCACTTTATATTTCATTTCTTTCTCTTGAGATATATCAGCTTTTAATCCTTCAAATAAGTTGTTTGTTGTCAGTAAAGCTTAGAGAGTGTTTGAATAAGGAATTATGTGATTAGTTTTCCAATATGAACTTGCCCTACAGCTGGCGCGTACACGGGATGGTAGAAAGTAAAGTCGCCTATAGATACATAAGTTACTGCAAGTTTATTGAATAAGCAGCAACAAGCGGTGGTCATTGCGAGGACTTTCAGTTAGTGGTGGTGGTGGAGGGGGGTGGGGCTATATCTATAACATACCAAAAACTGTGATAAAACCATTTTTTATGCGAATTGCGCCCTGGGTAATTATCTATCACCACACCACTCCCACCCCGCCTCAACCTCTTCGATGGTCTCTAGATCACACACCTGGCTGATAGATATTTCTGCCTGTGCCATCCAGGACCTGCCTCTTCTAAGTCTAAGACCCTTGACTATATCCATGACTTCATGCAGGGGGTGATCCCTATCTGCAGCGGATCTCAGGTACCATTTGGCTTACATGACCCTGTGCCTGTCCGCAATTGGTTGTAGTGCAAGGATATGCCTCATCATACAATTGGTGTGTCCTTTGTGCACCCCAGGATCACTTGCATGGCCACATTCTATATGAGCTCCAACCTTTCAAGCTGGCTCTTTGATACTGTCAGCAGCCCCAAACCATACTCAATGACTGAAATTAGTAACTGCTGAAACAGGTTGTAAAGCATCCTCTGCTCAACCCCGGTTGCTGCCATCGCCCTCACTGCATTAAGGCCCTTTCCAACCTCCACCACAAAAGCCTCCAGATGATCCTTAAAAGACATATATCTGTCGAAGGTGATTCCCAAGTACTTAAATGTACTCTCTCTCTCTCTCTCTCTCTCTCTCTCTCTCTCTCTCTCTCTCTCTCTCTCTCTCTCTCTCTCTCTCTCTCTCTCTCTCTCGGGATTTATTACAGCCGCTGAGTCCATACACCACTTCGCCACCCTGTTTACTACCGACTGTAAGTAAATCTTCAGCCATTCTTTCTCTTTCCAATCTCTGTCTGTAAACCAGCACATCATCTGCGAATGTCATGATTCTACCAATTGCTGGTGCCTCAGTTGTTGTGACTTTACTGGTGTATACATTAAAGAGCACTGGAGACATGGCAGATCCCTTAGGTAGCCCAGGTGTAATAGTACAGGGGTCAGAAGTCCTTGAACCCATGCGAAGTGCGATTTTACACTCATAAAGTACTGTCGCAATCCATTTAACAATCCAAGGGCAGACCTCAATGTCCAAAAGAGTGTTTAACAAACGATCATGCCTTATTCTGTTGTAAGCATCTTCCAGGTCAAGTGCCTCCGCAACCGTCTCTTGTTTATTCTGGAATCCCTCACAGACATCAAATGCCAATGTTGCTGCATTGGCCCAGTTGTCCGTCCCAGGCCGGTAACTCCTAAGCCCTCTGGGGGGGGGGGGGGGGGGGGGGGGCGGGCGGCGGTGTACATCTTTCCAAGCGGTGTTGAGCTGGCCTGCTACTATCTTCTTGTGTATGGTGATAATTCTATATCCATTTAGTTTTGAATTATCTTTTCCTGGCTTTGGGGGTGGGACAGGTACCATGCTTTTTCTTGGAAACTAAATTGCATTGAGTTGTCCTAACATTGAATGATAATCCTTATTTCTCGTTCTTCTCCACCACCTTGTTTAGAATGGTTTGCTGATTTCTTTCGGACTGCTATTAAAACTGTTTCATTTATTTCATTTTGACATCCAGCTTTAACTCCCTTGATGCGTTTTGTGTCTGTGGCGCTGTAAATGTTGAACACACCCTTGTCTAACTACTTTTAAGTGCTCTGAATTACTGCCATTGACCATTATGACAGCTGTACAGACGAGAACTCATTATAAGTTACATATCCAGTCCTCTAATCTGGTGTATGTGCACAGAAGACGGCGTCATCATACAAACAACGTTGTCACAGATACCGTCAGCTTTGCAACCATACGAAGATGTTGTGGAAACCTCCTGAAAAGGAACGAACAGTTGGTTGGTTGGTTGGTTGGTTGGTTGGTTGGTTGGTTGGTTGGTTGGTTGGTTGGCTGGCTGGTCGAGGTTCCAACTTCACGGCAATGGGTCGTCCCCATTATGCTCCGTTTCTGTGCCAGTGAATATCACACAAAAAGTTCCTCATTGTCCAATGTGAAAAGTGGAACAGACAGGAGTCTCGGTAATCCAACAGCCCGCACAGGTACACCGTGCATAATGCCGCCGCCAGAATGCCAACCCAAAGGTCCTCCAGGAAAACCACAGTTCATCGTCGATGGAATCGGCAGTCACCAGAAAGACCTCACATGGCTCTGTCTCTATCCGCAGGGCGACCCGCCGAAAACGTCGCATTAAGCACGAACTTCGTAGCCCCAGCGCCGACTCCCAGGAGTCTCCTGAAAAATGCACTCCTGAACCGAAAAGACAAATCAGTCAATTCAGCAACAGCTGGTAGCCATTTTTCCGAACATGCAGGTCACTGTACAAAACAAAAGCGGACATATAGAAGCATTCCACGCGAATATCACAGCTCATAGAGTCTCGCCACGTACTCACTCAGTAGCAGGGCGACGGAACCATATACTACCAGTCCAACATGAGGAAAATGCGAATGCAACCCGCAGCCACAAAGAGGCCGTAGCGGTTCAATGCTCAACCACCATCCTGAGGACCGGAAGTCGAACAAACAATCAATGGCGACCGCAGCCGTTTCTATTCCCGTTTGGGAAATCCCATACGTGTCATATGCAAACAATGCCTATAGTAGAGGCCACTATACCATTCGACTCCAATCTTCGAGACACCCTTCCAGTCACGATGTTTTTCCCATGAGTTTTCCTGTGTAAAGTGTTCTGTAGGGAGATGACTGTGTGGCCACTTATGCCGGTGTAATCTTTACTAGGCTTAGAAAGAGGTCTAACCAGTCAACGGGGACAATTCTGGTTTTGATGCTGTTGTTGAATACTCTGGTCAATTCCCCCAGGTCCGTCTCCTTTAAGCCGTTTAAATCACTGTACCTGGAGCTGTGCCCAGGCATTTCGTCGGCATTTATTTGATGTTTATAGTCGATCCGGTAGGGGTATCTCCTATCAAAGACGATGTAGGACGCCTCCTATCCTCCGTTAATCTACGGGCACACTTTTGGGCAAGGCGGAGTACCCGTTTAGCCCCCCCCCCCCCCCCCCCAATCAGTGTTACGTGAAGCCATGGAAGCAGGTGGTGGATGGAGTGTGAGAGCAGCCGACAGATTTTTGTTGGTTATGGCCTGCACTCTGCGGCGATAAGCAGATGATCTCATCAGTAGAGACAATGGCTATGGTCACCGACTGGTACAGTCACTGTCCAGAAGGAAAGCAATGGCAAACTACCTTCTGCAAAACTTGCCAAGAAACCATAATAACCATGAAAGAAAACATCATAAGAAAGAGATCTGGTGGCGAGACCCCCAGGCCAGACAGATCAGATAACACTGGGGAAGAGTGTGACACAGGGACCAGTACTAGTAATCGTGATGACGGAGTTAATCCTGACTGTGTTACCAAGGAAATCCCCTGTGTCAGACTAAGAAACAGAACAGAAACGTGGAAAGTAAGAAGTGTGTATGAGGGCAAGCTTAAAGTAGTATGTGATGAGACTGAGAGGTTAAATAATCAAATTTTAGGAATTAGTGAACATCGCTGGAGAGGCAAGGGACATTTTACAACTGAAAATTGAAGTCTTTTCATTTATTCTGGTAGAGACGTCGGAGGCCAGAGCGTAGTGGCATTTTGTTTCGGTAAAACAACTGCAAAAGCTTTAATGGGATATAACCCAGTTAGTGATAGTATCCTGAGTATTAGACTTAAGGCAGTCTAAAAAACACAACTCTCATACAGATACTGTATATGCACCTACTTCAACAGCAGAGGAGGACGAAATTGAAGATTTTTACAACACACTGCAAGACACGTTAAATAAGATTAGTCTTAATGATACAGCAATAATAATTTGAGATTTTAATGCAAAAGTAGGCACAAGGAGGACTGAAAATGAGAGACGCGTTTTAGGCAAATTTGGATTGGGAAATATAAATGATACAGGTGACAAATTAGTTGAATTTTGCACAGTAAATGAGTTAACGATAGCCAACACACTTTTTAAACAACACCCAAGAAAAATCTTCGCATGGAAGTCCCCGGACAGTATTACCAAAATTCAGATAGATTATATTTAATACAAAGAAGGTTGAGATCAAGCATAACATCTGCAAAATCCCCACGAAGTGCAGACTATGATACAGATCATCAGTTATTAGAAGCAGATCTGAAATTAAAACTCAAAACGCTTATCCGAGGACCAGGCCACTTCGTTTCAAAAAATTTCACAAAAATACCAGTTGCATACAACGTTAAGTTAGGAATCGTTATGGGGTCTTGATGTCTGTACAAGAGGAAATGACACCTGATGAACTGGCAGTACAAGCTAGAGATATCTTGATAACTGCAGCCAAAGATTTAATTCCGACCAAGAAAAAGCAACTTAAGCCATGGATTACATCAGACACGTTAGAATTAATAAAACAACGAAGGGAACTAAAACAGAAAGGAGGTGAATCCAATAACAGCAGGATGAAGTATAAATCTTTAACCCGAGAAATTAGAAAGAATACACGAAAGGACAAACACCAATATATACAAGATTGCTGTACCAGAATAGAGCAATATCATAAGACTGGAAGAGATTACGAAATGTTCAAAGAAATGAAGTTTTTGACAAGAAATGTTCAACCTCAATTGAATGTTATCTGTGACAAGATGGGAAATACCTTAACAGAATCTAGACAAATTCTAGAAAGATGGCAGGAGTACTGTAGTGGAATGTAGGATATGAGTGACAGTGAGGATATGAATGAGATACATGAGCCAATGATAGCAGAGACAGAACCTGAACCCTCATTAGATGAAATTGCTTGAGCTATAAAGAACCTGAAGAATGGTAAATCATCTGGATGTGATGAGATATCAACTAATTAAAGCGGGAGGAGAAGAAAGCATACACATATATCACGCATTATGTAGAAAGATTTGGAAATATGGTATATGGCCAAAAGAATGGAAGAGAACTATCTTCATTCCAATACCAAAAAAGGGCAACCTGAAATTATGCACCAACAATAGAAAAGTTGCCCTGATCAGTTATGCAAGTAAAATTCTACTGAAAACCAAAATAGGAAGACTTCGTAAGAAAATGGAAGAAGAAATTAATGTGGTTCAAGCTGAATTTAGACAAGGAAGAGGAACAAGAGATCACATTTTCAACATAGGTTTGATAAAAGAGAAATTTAGAGAATGTAATGTAAACCCATTCTTATGTTTGTGGATTATTTAAAGGCATTTGACTGTGTACAATATCAGAAACTTTGGGAAATCATGAGGAATATGGGCTTTTCATCACATGTAATGCAACTCATAAGAATGCTCTATCTAGACCAGTGGTCACCAAACTACGGTCCGCGGGCCAGATCCAGCCCGCGACGTCATTTCATCCGGCCCGACGACGGTACTCGAAAATGCTTGATATAACTTATGGAACTCGAGGCGTTGTGGTACAATTTAGATATCAATATTATGTTTAGAATAATAGGTGATCTCCACACAAAATTAGTATTAACATCTAGAGAAATTAACAGCGCATTAAAAATGATAATTGCCAAATGCTACGTATATTCAACGCTACTGTATGGCGCGGAAGCTTGGACATTGAACAAGCAACTAGAAAGTAGCATGGAGGCCCTGGATATGTGGATATACAGACGAATATGTCGTATTTCGTGGAAACAAAATCAATCGAATGCAGAGGTTCTAGAAAAACTGGGAATGAAGAGAGAGTTGATGAAAGAAATAAAGAGGAGGCAAGTGAAATATTTCGGCCACGTTAAAAGACATGATACTCTTATAAAAACCATACTGGAGGGCAAGGTTGAGGGCAAGCGAGCAAGAGGTAGACAACAAGACAAGTGGAAAGATAACATCAAGAGATGAACGAACATCAGCCTGATATAATGTACTGCCAAGGCGAGAGACAGTGTTTGATACCCATTGTTGCCAACCTTCATTGTGGAGACGGAACCTGATTGATTGATTCACACGTGTGGAGACCTCCTGGCTACCATGTCTCTTAAATTTACACTTTTCAATTATAAATTATTTTATCTAGATGTTCTTATTTATTGTAATGTTTACTTATTTCGCACCATCCCAAGTCCTTGCCCGGCTCGTTGTATCGCCGCCTACGCTCTGACAATTCCATGGTTTCCATAGCAACACACATACACACACAAACACACACACACAAACACACACACACACAAACACACACACACACACACACACACACACACACACACATCTTTCCCTCCCCCAGATGCGTCCGGCTGTCAACACAGGTCCTATGCTCCAGAAATATTTACTTCTGTTTGCCAGTTATGCATTCGATATGTATCTAACGAGGATTTCGTTGTTTGACAGTGATACGTAAGTGAACTACAAGTGTGAATAGAGGCAATAAAGTAGCAAACACGAATAAAAATGCCATAGAAGCCTCGTGTTATTATGAAAATATTATCCCAGCTCAGAAGAATTCCCCGGTCAAGGTGTTAATCGAGCTGGTCTCTAGGCCAGTGTTTTTTCAACCTTTCTGTTGGAGCAGATCCTTACGCAAATGTTTACGGTGCCCAGGGAATTCAGTGCTATGATCCTAGTTTCTGTCTTACTTTATGTAATAAACCAGATGGGCATAAATGTTGCATTTAGGCGATTTCGGTCTGTTTCGGTGGAACCCCTGGCTGGCACTCGCGGAATCCCGATTGAAAAACTCTGCTCTAGGCTGCTTTTTTAGGCCGGCCCTATTTATATAGTTTGAGAACCTTATTATGTGATAAATTATATTACCAAAGTTACCAATAAACTTTATATGTACCTTTGATGAGCCGTAGCTTCACCAGTGACACCTAGTCCTCTGCTTTTCTTGTGTTTCAATAGGATTTTAATTGTTTCGAATTTAATGTCTTCTTCATTTTCAGATCCCGCGTACTTCACCCTTCATTATGGCTACTAAGGAAAGAAAACGGTTCGCCGAGTGTTGCGTTTTCAATTAAGAATGGGGAGTAAAGTACTTCTTTGTGGAAACAAAGGACCAGAAAACCAGTTGCGTAATATGCAGCGAAAGTGTTGCCGTATTAAAAGAGTACAATCTTCGGCGTCACTACGGAACAAAACATCTATCAACATATTCAAAGTTTTCTGGAAATTTACTCTTTGAGAAATATGAGTCCATGAAACATGGTTTAGAAACACAAAGAGACCTCTTCACGGGAAAGTTTGCTGAAAATGAATATGTCACTCGTACATGTTGCAAAATAGTGCATAAGATGGCAGAACGAGGAAAACCGTTTACTGATGTTAACTTCATCAAAGAGTTATGATGGAAGCATAGTCCTGAGAAAGCCGATTTGTTTGGAACTATCAGCCTTTCGGCAAGTTCGGTTGTGCGAAGAACAGAAGAACTTGGAGAGAACATAGTGCTACAGATACGTGAGAAAACTAGGAACTTTTTATGGTATTCTCTGCCGCAGGATGATTTTACTGATTTCTCGAGTACGCCACAACTTCTCGTGTTCATTCGTGGTGTCAATTTGGACTTCCAGATAACGGAAGAGTTGGCATCCGTTTGCAGCATGCATGGAACAACAACTGGAAAAGACGTTTGGAACAACTTATGTTTGTGAGCATTTTCAAAAATGAAGTACGTGAAGTCAACACATCGAACGAGATTGAGTGATGAAGATTTGAAAGCAATTCTCTTGATTGGATGCAGCAATTCCAAAACACACCATTGATGATATCTTGAAAGCCAAATATCAGTTTCACAAATCTCACTAACCTTTTCTGTTGCTTAGTTTGTGAGATTCGGATATGTGCACACTAGGTCTGATGTAACTATCTTTTTACTAACAGTCGCCTTCTTTGATAAATTTTTATAGTAAATAAATATGTTGGTTGTCTTTGTTTGTTTTTTTTTTAGTCATTGCACGCCACTCACCCACGATTAACTTAGTTTTTCGTCTTTTTTACCAGAGCTTTCGTTTTGGCTTGCAAGTATTGTTAAAGTTAGTTGCATATTCTTTACAGGAAGTTTGCAGTCAACACCAGCATATTTTGCTGTTGTTGATGTCTTGGCAAGTTTACGTTCAGTAGTTTGCCATTGCTTTCTGAACGACCGGCACCCATACCATAGCGTAAAAAAACCCAGCGCAACGCGGTCTGCTGCCAAGTCCCGCGCAGCTGTGTTTCGAACGCGGGTATACGGGATTACGAACCGCGTCCGTAACACCTTCGTCACGTAGACCGATGCAAGTATTGCACATAATGAGTATGCGGCCCGCGCTCGTCATTTTGTCAGTTATCCGGCCCGCCGTGAAAACAGTTTGGTGACCCCTGATCTAGACCAACAAGCAGCTGTTAGAAAAGATGGCTAGACATCAGATTGGTTTGGCATCAAGCAAGGAGTCCGTCAGGGATGTGTGTTGTCCCCCTATTTGTTTAACCTGTACGCCGAAAATATAATGAGAAATGTAAGAGATGATATAAACAGATGCCCTAAATTTCGGTGGTCATGACATACCAGAGATTCGGTATGCTGATGATACAGTATTGCTATCCACAACACAGAATGGTATAGAAAACCGAATAGCCTCAACCCAATTGAATAGTGAAAATCACAACTTATATCTTAACATAGCAAAAACAAAGATAATGCATACAAATAAAGCTACTATGGAGAAAGAAATATATGTTAATGAGGAAACATATAGGTGGTGGAAAATCTTGGGTCATTGATTACCAACAACGGTGACACAATGAAATAAATTAAACGACGACTATCAATTGCTGTTCAATGACTAAAACAACTGAGTAAATTATGGAGTGGGACAGACGGAACTACAAAAATTAGAATTTTAAGAGCATGCATCTTTCTCATTGCTACATACGTCTGTGAGACTTGGACACTTACCAAACAAGCTGAACAGCGCATAAATGCATTTGAATATAAGTGTTGTAGACGAGTTCTAAGAATATCTTGGGTAAAGAAAATAACAAATGCATCCTTACTTCAAGGGCTGAATATTGAAGAAGGTTGGCTATTAAGGACGATAAAACAAAAAAAATTGAAATATTTTGGTCACTTGAAACGCCACGAAAGTTTGGATAGAACAATAATGGAGGGGTATATGCCTGGGAAGAGAGGAAGAGGAAGGCCAAAGAGAAGATGGATGCAGGATGTGGCGGATGATCTCTAGATGGGTGTATCGGACGCGGTACATCTTGCTTATGATCGAGAGGTTTTCCGGAAGGTTGTTATGGGAGCGAGGTTCTGCAAAGGACATGCTACGGAATGAATGAATAATCGTCGATAAGTACATTGTGCCATCTTTTCCATCGATTGTAGCCATGTGCATGTCGTGTATTGACTGTATCATCTGCTCCCTCTCGTCTCCGTCTGTCTTTTCGGTCTGGCGCAGGAATATATGCACGAGCTCCTCTCCTTTACTTCATTGATTTTTAGTATCACCACTTTATCCATCTTTAGCAATGGCATGGTACATTTTCATTTACTACTAGTCATTCTCTGATGAAGCATTAAGTGCATTCTGTAATATATTTCTTTGTATCGTTGTGAATGTTTTTTTTTTACAAATCTAAGTAATTATATATTGTAATAGTACAGTGGTTCTCAACCGGTGGGGAATTCCCCCCCCCCACCCCAGGGGGGAATTTTGGGGGTTGGGGGGGGGGGGGGGGGGGAATTAAGATTATTACAAGATCGCGTTAATACAAAAACCGATTACTTGATATTGTTTTTCCCTTCATACTTTACGGTTCTGAACGTCTCACCCTTCTAAAATTCATGTTATAAAGTAAGTAGACCTACAAATCGCGTTTTATGTGGACGTCTAGTCTTGTTTTAGTATTGATTGATTAATTGATTTAGGAATCGACATCACAGCATTCGGGGCATTCCCATAAGTGCTCCGTCCTAATCCTCAGCAGCCAGCGAAGAGTTCCAACACTAATAGTACCAGTAGCAATCTGATTATAAGTCTGTCTCGCCTTTCCTCTGAGCGTTGAGCGTCGGCCAGATCCCTTCGTCACTCCTCGTTGTCTCATTCTTGCCAGACCATGGTAATCCATTTGCTCCTCCGAGGTGTGCACGTGCTCCCACAAGGCCGCAACCACGTCTGCCTTGTCATGTATCAATACTCCACCAAGTTCTGCAGAGCCAGCCAATCTGTCCGCCTGTTCATTTCCCAGCACACCGGCATGCCCCGGAGAAAAGATCCAGGCGATGCTTGTCACCCGTGACCTCCGAAGCGAAGCAAGCCACTCCGCACGAAGTCTGCCCGTCCTCACCCTCGTCAGCATGCTTTCTGAGTCAGTTACAATCACGATGTGTGTGTGTGTGTGTGTGTGTGTGTGTGTGTGTGTGTGTCGTATTCTCCATCCAGCGGAGAGCCGCAGTGACTGCCTCCACTTCCATTCTTAAGCTGGATGTTGTGGTATCATATGCCAGGCTCTCCTGCCCCAAACATCGACCATTAGCTTTGGCTATGAACCCCAGCCACTTCTCTCACCTCTTGACACCGAACCATCTGTGTAGATAATCACATCACTCGAGTGAGCATTGTCCTGAATTAGTTGCTGGATTTCCACTTCCGTGGCCCCTGCTGGCCACTCCCTGCACTCCCGGCTTAATGTGATTATAACTCTGCACAAGTCTGACTGCTCCGCTGGCACTCTGACCCACTCCTCTCCACGCCTAATGTTCTCCAAGGGGCACACCTGTCTGATCGCATTCTCCGCCCGAGCCATCCATGATTTCCCTCTTATCAGTCGCTGACCCTTAACTGCGTCCAGCGCCTCATGCAGTGGGTGGTTTGTGCTTCAGCTACTCTGAGGTATGCCTTCGCCTGCATCACCTTGAGCCTACCAGCAACAGTCGGCAGACCAAGGATGTAACGCATACACACTACTGGGGTGTCTCTAGTGCATCCCAGAATGACCCGCATAGCTTCGTTCTGTATGCGCTCTAACTTCACCAGCTGACTCTCTGAGACAGTGAGCAGACCTAATCCATAATCAATTACTGAGAGGATCAAGTGCTGGTATAGTGTGAAAAGCATTCTCTGCTCTATGTCCATTGCAGCCATAGTTTTAAGTGCATTGAGTCCCTTTTGAGATCTTGTCACGACCGTCTCCACATGGTCCTTGAAGGATAGGCTCCTGTCAAATGTGATCCCCAGATACTTCAGTTTGTTCTCTCTGCTGACATTTCTACCATCTATCGCGAGGCTTGGGACATCAGCTCTTACAATCCTGTTGTCCAGAGAGCACCACAAAACAGCCGCCTTTTCCGGGTGGATGACAGCACTCATTTCTGTGCACCAGTCAATCACTTTATCTACTGTCGCCTGTAACTCCTGGGCTGTTTGCTCCCTATCTCTCCCCTGCCTATATGCAAGAATATCATCTGCAAATGTTAGTATTCTTCTAACCCCTGGTGCTTCTAGGTTTGCAATCTTGCTCGTATACACATTAAAGAGCACCGGTGAGACTGCAGATCCCTGTGGCAGTCCCGGGGTTAACATATGTGGCTCTGAGGTCCATGCGCCCAGACGGAGAGCAACCCGACGAGAGTGCAGGACGGCTGCTATCCAGTTCACCAACCAGGGATTGACCACCTTCTCCATCAGTGCGGTCATCAAAATATCATATCTAACTCTATTGTACGCATCCTCGAGATCAAGCGCTACCGCCATCGTTTCCTGTCTACTCTGGAACCCCTCATAAGTATCAAAGGCAAAAGTGGCTGCATTTGACCAGGTATCTTTTCCTGGCCTGTAGCTCCCCAGGCCTCTTGGAAGAAGCTTCCCGCTTTCCAAAAACTCTTGCAGCTTGACAGCGACTATCTTCTATAAAACCTTCCCAAATGTATTTTGAAGGATGATGATCTTAAAGCCGCTAAGCTTTGACTGATCCTTGAATGGTTTTGGGAGAGAGATGAGATAGCTGTGCACCCAATCCTGCGGTACTGATGCTGTCCTAATGCTCTGGTTAAAGCAGTCGGTCATCTCCTCCAGGTCTGCTTCGCTCAAACCCTTCATGTGGCCATACCTGACCCCATCGGGCCCTGGTGCCGTGTCTTTTGCCTTTTTCAAAATGTGTTTAACATCTTCCACCCGTATGATGTCTTCATACTGCATATTCTTCGTGGTGCCAGATAGCTCCTCTCTAACTGCATCTCTGGTGTCCGCATCATTATGATTGGTCTGCTCTAAAAATCTCTGGAGAAACGCCTCCCCTTTCTCTTTGTCTGTTGTCACGCGCACACCATCATCTCTATAGATTGTTCCCACTGTCATCGGCCGATCTTTTCTCTGCATTTGCCTGTGCAGTTTCCAGAATTTTTGCTGTGTTTTATCCCCTCCAATCTCCTTCATGAAACATTCCCATTTTGCCTTTTTGGCCTCTGTAGTACAGCGCTTGAAAACCTCCACATTGTCTTTCTTGACATTTTCCGCTGTGTCCACTTCCTCTCGTGAGCTTCGAAGTGTCTGTCGCACTTTCTTTAGCTGCTTCACTGCAGCTCTCTTTGCTTTCCAAGCATGGTCTACTTCTGGGGTCCACCATGGGGGCTGCAAAAAGGGAGTTTTAACAGTCCTGTTGCATGCCCCTTGTCTGAGGCGTCCAAGAAGGCAATCGGTCCACTCATACCGGAAGGTCTTGCGCGCTCTCCCAGCTTTAACTTTCCTGGGTTTAGAGATCATGACTGAGCATGGCATGTGATCACTCCCATGGTCATTCAAAACACTCCAGTTTACATCAAGGACTGATGACTGGGAGACAAGTGCCACGATTAATAGCTGTGTCTGCATCGCCAGGCCTCATTGCCATTCTTGTCGGCCTACCATCATTTATGCAGACCACATCGCAGTCCACCATGGCATCTGCCAGGGCAATTCCCTGTCGGTTTTTTCCACTACTGTCCCAATCTCTGTTCCTTGCTTTGAAGTCTCCACATATGAGTAGCCTATCACCTGGTAATTCCTCCAGTTCCTTAAGCCAGTCCCAATGTTCCTTTCTGACAAAACAGTCCACTGTGGCATATACATTTATGATGTTCCAACTTAAGCCACCAATCTCCATTTGTATACCCTGGACCTCTCTTGCACTGTGATTCCAAGTCGAGTACCACATGCTTCACTCCTTCCTTCACCAGCAGACCTTGTCCATGTCTCTTCTGCCCAGTAGGGTTTATATAACTGGCGTACCCAGGGCAATGGTATTTGTCTGTATTTAGCTCCTGGAGCATGAGGACGTCAAAATCATATATTAGTCTCTCCAATACAGGACCTCTCTGTCTGGCACTGCGACAATTCCAGTATCCCACTCTTACATAGTTGAAACATAGTTTTGGTATGTGCTATTTAATCTAGCTTCCATTATTACGTATACTGTGTAAGTGGGGGGGGGGGGGGGAGATTTTTTAGGTAGGAAATACCAAAGGGGGCAATGGGGTTCTGAAAATATGATGAAGGGGGGCACGGGCCAAATATTTAGGTAGGAAATACGAAAAGGGGGGGGGGGGGGATGACGTTCTGAAAATATGGTGAAGGGGGGTACGGGCCTAAAAAGGTTGAGAACCACTGTAATAGTAGAACATACTGTGGGACTGGCAAGTGCACTAGGGAAGTGTAATGTAGATCAATCAACATTGACTCTGGTGTCTTTTATCATGGTGACATTATTTGCCTTGTTTCAGATTACAGCTGATGCATTCCATACAGTGCAAACTATTTCAGAAACACCCTCGTGTTACATGTATGTGTATGTGAACACCACTGAGAAGGCCTTTGTGAAGAGTTACCGCCAGTTTGAAGAAGACTACAACAGATCATCATCACGTAAGATGTAGTTACCTTTCTGAAGTGATTACACAATCTCCAAATTTGTACTTTACATTGCATGGCAAAAGTAACTGGCATGTAAGAAATGTGAGACAAGAGACGCGTTGTCTTGCCAGACTTAACTAGGAGAAAGCTCTTGATTTCATTCATGTTAGCGTCTTTTCATTTAACTATATCAACATTAATGGAGTCCTGGTGGTGTTGTAACATAATGCGCGTGGTTGTCAGGACGAGTAGCAGCAATCTAACACTAATTGTCAACAGAGATTGAAGATATGTATTGTCCGGAATAGTTGTAGCGGTCTAACACTAATTGTCAACAGAGATTGAAGATATGTATTGTCCGGAATAGTTGTAGCGGTCTAACACTAATTGTCAACACAGAGATTGAAGATATGTATTGTCCGGAATAGTTGTAGCGGTCTAACACTAATTGTCACACAGAGATTGAAGATATGTATTGTCCGGAATAGTTGTAGCGGTCTAACACTAATTGTCAACAGAGATTGAAGATATGTATTGTCCGGAATAGTTGTAGCGGTCTAACACTAGTTGTCAACACAGAGATTGAAGATATGTATTGTCCGGAATAGTTGTAGCGGTCTAACACTAATTGTCAACACAGAGATTGAAGATATGTAATTGTCCGGAATAGTTGTAGCGATCTAATACTAATTGTCAACAGAGATTGAAGATATGTATTGTCCGGAATAGTTGTAGCGATCTAACACTAATTGTCAACAGAGATTGAAGATATGTATTGTCCGGAATAGTTGTAGCGATCTAACACTAATTGTCAACAGAGATTGAAGATATGTATTGTCCGGAATAGTTGTAGCGATCTAATACTAATTGTCAACAGATATTGAAGATATGTATTGTTCGGAATAGTTGTAGCTATCTAACACTAATTGTCAACAGAGACTGAAGATATGTGTTGTTCGGAATAGTTGTAGCGATCTAAACTAATTGTCAACAGAGATTGAAGATATATATTGTCCGGAACAGTTGCAGAGATCAAACATTAATTGTCAACAGAAACAGAGGGATGCAGAGGTGTTTCCAAGGCACCAGGGCCGGGTTATATACTGGCCAAGACCTATTGACGCATCCTCGTCGAGCGTCCTGGGCAACAGGTCCCTTCGGGGTCCTGGCTAAAGTCAGTAGGATCGCCGATTCCTCCGAAGTCGGAGAGTACCTGCCTGTACGGCGAGGAACCACCAGTCTGCACACCGATAAGCCAGACATGGGACAACGGATACTTACGCAACCCTCAGGTCCTGTATGACATCACACTGATGTTGGACAACAGGATGCCTTCATCCGACATACAGGACTTCGCGTTGGAGCTCAAGCCAACGAACACAAGCAAGCAAGCAACAGAAACAGATTATAAGAATTCCTGAGATTTCAGCAGTGTTAACTTTTTTTTTTAAAGTTGCGTATCCCTTACGGGGCCGGTCTCTCTGGCCGAGGGGTTACAACACTTTCTCCGTAATCCCGTTTATCACGCAGAGTCTCGTAGCAGGGCGAGAGCTGGGAGCGGTTCGACCCCCGCTGGTGACTTGCGGGATAACTGAGCCGGCCGCTCAGAAAGCAATGGCAAACTACTGAGCGTAATCTTGCCAAGAAATCAACATACAGCTGAAAGATGCTGATGTTGACAGCGATGTCCTGTAAAGGACATGCAAAAACATTTTTAAAACATCCCTTACGGGACGTTGCAGTCAAGAACAGCATTTTTCAGCTGCTGTTGATGTACTAGGCAAGTGTTACGTTCAGTAGTTTGCCATTGCTTTCTGAACGACTGGCTCCCATACCAGCACGTTATAACACAACGCGACACGGTCAGCTGCACAAATCGGTCGTAGCTGAGCTTCGAACGCCTGGTACCCGGCTCACGAACCGCGTTCGCATATCTAAATTCAGAAAATCAAAACAATATTTTCCCTTAGCGAATATGAATAACGAAGACATAAACCATAGATTGTACGATTTATTGCCTGGCATATTTCGCTGCAATCTCGTCAGGTACATACTGCAGAATGCACACAACATAGAGTAAAATAACTAGATATAAGGGGCGTTCATTTGAAATCCGATTGTGCCGCACAGCGCCTAATTGCGTACGTTGAATATGATCATGTCATAGTCTTGTGATAAGTACTGACCAATGAATAAAAGAGCAAGTGCTTATCGTCCCATGATGCATGGGTTATGTTTCTGGCCGTTGAAAAAGTGGCAGGGTTGATCCAAAATCTGTCCAAAGATGATCAAAGAGCGGTGATTCAGTTTCTTTCATTTGAAGGATATCGACCAGCGGACATTCATCGGAGAATGCAGGCAGCGTACGCTAACAAATGTGTATCGAATACAGTGACAGACTGGGCACCAATGTTTCGGAAAGGACGCCAGTTCACGACAGATCTTCGACGGCCTGGTCAAGCGCATATTGTTGCAACAGAAAAAAACCATCGCCAAAATTGATGCAGCAAGTACAGATGAACCGTTGTCGAAGCATAAGTTCGCTAGCGAATGAATTTGATGTGTCAATTGGGACAATTCAAAAGGTCGGTCGTAAGAGACTGCAATATCGGAAGGTGTATTCACAGTGGGTACCACGGATGTTGACCGACCACCAAAAAGAGGAACACATGGGATGGTGTTTGAACCACTTGCTGCATTACAGAGTGAAGGGATGATGCATTTCTCTTCCGTATAGTGACAGGCGATGAAGCATTGATTCACCACTTTGAGCCGAGCAGCTAAAAGAGAGAACATACAATGGAAGCATGCTGGATCACCAAAAGCCAAAAATTTCAAGTTACAGGTTTCCGTTGGTAAGGTTATGCTGAGTGCATTTTTTTACCATTAAGGGCTACTGTTGGTCGACTTTAAAGAACCTGGTGTCAACATCAACTTTACCCACTACTTGGAAACACTAAGACAAGCTGCAAAAAGCCATCAAGAATAAACGACCCGGCATGCTTTCTCGCGGTGTGGTTTTGTTGCACGATAATGCTCGACCGCATGTTGCAAAGATTGTGCAGGAAGCATTAGCAAGGAAGAAGTGGGAAATTCTGCAACATCCAGCCTATAGTCCTGATTTGTCACCATGTGATTTTCATTTGTTCGGACCTCTAAGCATGCTCTCATGGGCAACGATTTCACTCAGATGCAGACGTCATTGATTGATTGATTTAAGAACCGACATCACAGCATTTGGGGCATTCCCATAAGCACTCCGTCCCCATCCTCGGCAACCAGCGAAGAGTTCCAACACCAATAGTACCAGTAGCAATCTGATTATAAGTTCGTCTCGCCTTTCCTCTAAGCGTTGAGCGTCGGCCAGATCCCCTCGACACTCCTCGCTGCCTCATTCTTGCCAGACCATGGTGATCCATTTGCTCCTCCGAGGTGTGCACGTGCTCCCACAAGGCCGCAACCACGTCTGCATTGTCATACATCAATATTCCACCACGTTTTGCAGAGCCAGCCAATCTGTCCGCCTGTTCATTCCCCAGCACGGAGAAAAGATCCAGGTGATGCTTGTCACCTGTGTTCTCCGAAGCGAGGCAAGTGACTCTGCACGAAGCACGCCTGTCCTCACGTTCATCAGCATGCTTTCTGAGTCGATTACAATCAAGATGAGTGTGTATCGTATTCTCCATCCAGCGGAAAGCTGCAGTGACCGCCTTCACCCCCATTCTAAAGCTAGATGTTGTTGTGTCATATGCTAGGCTCTCTTGCACCAAACGTCGACCATAAGCTTTTGCTACGAACCCCCCAGCCACTTCTCCTACATCTTGACACCCGAGCGAGCTTTATTCTGAATTAGTTGCTGAATTTCCACTTCTGTAGCCCCTGCTGGCCACTCCCGGCTCAATGTGATTATGACTCTGCATAAGTCTGACTGCTCCGCTGGCACTCTGACCTACTCCTCTACTCACCTAATGTTCTCCAAGATGCACGCGTGTCTGATCGTATCCTCCACCTGAACCATCCATGATTTAGCTCTTATCAGTCGCTGACCCTTAGCTGCTTCCAGCGCCTCATGCAAAGGGTGATCTGTGTCTGCAGCTACTCTGAGGTATGTCTTCGCCTGCATCACCTTGAGCCTATCTGCAACAGTCGGCAAACCAAGGATGTAACGCATACACACCACTGGGGTGTCTCTGGTGCATCCCAGAATGACCCGCATAGCTTCGTTCTGTAGCGCTCTAGCTTCACCAGATGACTCTTTGACAACAGCGAGAAGTCATAGCCCATAATCAATCACTGAGAGGGTCAAGTGCTGGTATAGTGTGAAAAGCATTCTCTGCTCTGTGTCCATTGCGGCCATAGTTTTAAGTGCATTGAGTCCCTTTTGAGATCTTGTCACAATCGACTCCACATGGTCCTTGAAGGACAGGCTCGTGTCAAATGTGATTCCCAGATACTTCAGTTTGTTCTCTCTGTTGACGCTTCCACCATCTATCGTGAGACTTGGGACATCAGCTCTCACAATCCTGTTGTCCAGAGAGCACCACAAAACAGCCGCCTTTTCCGTGTGGATGACAGCACACATTTCTGTGCACCAGTCAATCACTTTGTCTACTGTCGCTATAACTCCTGGGATGTTTGCTCCCTATCTCTCCTCTGCGTATATGCAAGAATATCATCTGCAAATGTTAGTATCCTTCCGACCCCTGGTGCTTCTAGGTTTGCAATCTGGCTCGTATACACGTTTAAGAGCACAGGTGAGATTGCAGATCCCTGTGGCAGTCCCGGGGTTAGAATATGTGGCTCTGAGGTCCATGCACCCAGACGGAGAGTACCCCGACGAGAATACAGACGCAATTACCACAAAGACACCATTCAAGGAAGCAATGCGGAGGGGCGAGACAGCCACGGGTATAGCACAAGCTGAAATAGATCAAATGCAAAAGCAGATAGACGAATTGAAGAAACAAGTCAAGGTACTGCTGACGCCGATTCCAACCAGCGGCAACAAGAAACTACTGGCGGAAATAAAGTAGATCCATCAAAACATCAAGCAAGAAGTGAAACATATGGCACTGATAAAGAAGGAGAACGATGAAATCCTACAAACCATTAAATCAGAACGAGAACTGCAAAAAGCTGAAATGGAACTTTTCCAAAACAAACAAACAGAAGCCATACAAGAAACCACAGAAAAACCGCAAGATGAAAACCAAGAGACCGAGCCTGAACAGCAAGCTAAAGCCAGCAGTCCGACCGCGATGCCCGAGGTCGACAAGGGGAAACCAATACCTCGCCAGACATCCGAAGAAAACCGAGATGAGCAACCTGATGACGACACGGAGTGGCCCCGGTGGCCTACCTTGGAGGAGCTACAAGAAGGTGCAAGACTGGAGGAACGCAGGCACCAGGAATTCAAAAGGCGCTGGGATGAAAGAGAAAAGAAGAAACCCAAGACACTCAGGAGACCAGTAGAATACCCAGATAGAATTACTGACTGGGAGGATGGATCTGGCTACTCGTACTATATAGAAAACGGAGAGATGCTCCCGTGGATGACTGCAGAGGAAAAAATCGAATGGCAACAGAAGCTCCAACTCGAAGAAGAAAAAAGGCGCAAGGAGGAAAATGAAAACATCGAAAAGCTCCTACAGAAAATACACAAAAATGAGGCCAAAAAAATAAATAAATAAATAAAAAGCCCTTTTAAGGACTGCAACCAGTCAAGCCAAACGAGCCAGGAGACTTCACTAACAAAAAAAACCGCCAGAGACGGGAACAAAGGACAGCCGCCGACCGATCCCCCAACTGACGTCACAGACACAAACCAACAAAACCAGTTCGAGATAGGACTCACTCGAAAGAGCGCACAAGACAAGAATTAGGTTGAATGAACCCACAAAAACCACGGACCTCAACAATAACCACAGCTGAAGAGGCAGGGTGAACGAGGCCGAATTTGGAATTTTTGTTTTGAAAATTGGAATTGGAATTGGAAGATATGAAAACTATTCGCATAGATCCATTTACGTGAGGAAAGGGCTGCAGTAGACAGATGTTCCTGGAGAAGAGATATACGAAACGGACTGGTGCTCTTTGAGCGCAATCTGATCCAACAAACTTACGATAAGAGGCACAAGCATAAAATGGAGTCACTTGCTGCGGGACCTGCCTCGTCTTACAGATGCGGAAATTGTTACAGAGATTATCACTCTTGCATTGCACTATACCGCCACCAGCGGAGCTGTCAGGGATTTTCCCAGCGGCACAATTCTATAGTTCTACAGGACTGGAAGATGCATAAAACTACTAATGTTTTCACTGATTAGTCCTACATTGTTGCACAGTTACACAATTTCGTCACTACTAACAGTCTCAGGTCTGATGAGAATAAAGAGCAAAGCGCTTTTTGAATGCTATCTAGAGCAGAGTAACCAGACAGACATGAGAGGCCGAAATTTTGCCAAGGCGGTTACCTCAGATAGGTGTAAGGCCCAGAACATGACACAGTGACAGTGAAAGAGATGAGAGCTGTGCTTTGACGAACAAAAAACAGCGCACCAGGGCCAGATGGTATAAGGTATGACGACATCAATATGTGTACCGACAACGAGCTAGAGGAACTAGCAGATATGTACAATAACAGCATAGGGGTGCTAGCATAAGGAAGGGTGGTTACACAGTTATCTGATTCCCCTGTCGAAGCCTGGCAAAGACCACACACAAAATTCAGGGATATCGGGTTATAACCATGCAAAATACAATAGGCAAGCTGCTGGAGAAATTAATTGCCAGGAAAATATCAAGTCAGCTAGAGAGGCAAGGTGTTTCCCGCCTACCCTTGGAGGGTACCGTCCAAACAGAGAATCCTGGACCAACGCAGCAGTTTTTGCCCACGATGTCTATGAGGGTTTCCACTCACGCATTGAAAGATGTGCTGCGACTATTGATTTTGAGGATGCGTACAACAGAGTACAATTTGATTTCCTAATGTTTCAGCTTCTTGAACTCAAGATAAGTCCATTCCTCTTAGTTGGATCGCCGCAGCTCTCTTCTAATGCAAAGTAGTTTTTAGATGTGGTAGTTGGACCTCTGAACCAACAACAATATATCCAGGCCTGCCACGGGGATCACTATTATCTCCGGTGCTATTCAACGCTTACACTGTGAGAATTACCGGCGAGCAGATCAGAGGACCGGAGAGGACATTGTAATAAGCCGACGATGTGTTAGTGTATCGTCAGGGTAGGGATAGAGATCGAGTGGCTGTGAATCTACAAACAGAACTCAAATGCATAAGCACTTGGGCGTGTGGAATCTGGGGCAGTGGTCAACCCAACGAAGGCAGCAGTGAGATGGTTCTCTTTGAATAACCATATTGTCAACACTCCAACACCAACGGTAAGTCAGGGTTCAGAGACGGTGGAAAGAACGCAGGCAATGAACCACCTGAGGATACGTTTTGATCGAAGTTTGCGTATCATGCGTACATAGACCGGGTGATAACAAAGGCCAAGCGAGGTTTGGCTGCGATGCGAGTGATAGTGGCGGCAAATTGTGAGCAGCGCCATTTATGTCTCCTGTACGAGGCTCTGGTCCTTTCTGTTTTGGAATATGCCATGGCGATCCTGACTATAAGCCGTAAGCAGATGGAAAGGATACAGAACGAAGCTATGCGTATTATTCTTGGATGTACAAGAGAGACAGCATGCAGAGCCGTGCTCTATCTTCTTGATTTTCCAACCATTGAGGACAGTATGCAAATCTGCAGAGCACGTGCCTATCTCAGAGTCAACGCAAACACACAACATCCACTGCACAGTGAAATTGAGAAGGTAAAGGGCAGCAGGTTAAAAAGAGGAAAGTCGTGGATGGGTCAAGCCGAAGACATTCTTTATCAGGTGTGTTCACTTGTGGACTTAGAACCTGGAGAGGAGTGGGAACAAATGCCAACAGATTTATGTACGTCCTTTTCATTTGACATCCAGCTAGACAGAAAATGCAGACAAGAAAATCCGGTGCTGTGGAGGCGGAAGTACAGACTTTTATTTTCGAGAATTCTTTGAGAGGATGGTGCTGTCATTTACACAGATGGGTCGGTCGTTCGGTGAGTGAGAAGTTCGTGGACTTTTACGGCTCAGGCCGGAGGGAGAATTGTGAAGGAAGGTTCTGGTGCTTTTGCTTTGACCACAAGTAGCCTGACTATGGAAGTCATGGCAGTAAGTAAAGCAATAGCATGGCTCGAGACACAGACATTCACTAGGGCATGTTTTCTTAGTGACTCAATGAGTATGCTAAAGAAGATAGAGATGGGGTGGATCCGAAGACAGTGGCTGCTGTCTCTGGAGCGGTCTCGGCTGGCAAATATTAGTTTCATTTTCCTGCCAGGGAATGTGGGTGTACGAGGAAATTAGCGGGCTGACAGGCTTGCATGTAAGGCTACTGTGGAAGGCGGACGAGCCATGGACCAGGCTGACATTCTGAATGCTCTACGAGAAGTAAGACTTTTGCGAGAACCAAGTGATGACTGCGAATCTACAACCATGGTCAGATTGCGAGAACAACAAATTAAAAGAGGTGTGGCGAAACAAGAACACTATGCAGGAAGCCAAAGAAGATTAATAACCAAAAAAGAACTGGGGTCGTCAGTTGCTACATGCTGCGGGATTTATTGAGGAAGGGGTCCGAGCACTTATGGACTGAATGGTTCGATGTGCAATGAGGATGATCTGTCGACCAACTAACTAACTAACTAACTAAGTATATATATATATATATATATATGAGTGAGAGAGTGTGTGTGTGTGTGTGTGCATGTGTGTGTGCCGCGTGTGTGTGTGTGTGTGTGATATGTGTTCAAGATTAGATTATGTCTGTCATAAACTGTAGAGTGTCTATAATGATTATGATATTCTGTGAAATGCGTGTCATTTTTATGGAAATAATGGATTAATAGCTTTTTTGTCTTCCCCTTCTTCTTCTCTTCCTCCATTTACCTAATTGAAGTGGCAGGTGGTGATGTAAGAATCTTTTATGCGCTCTTTGTCGGTTGCATTTATTTCTCTAAGGTTGTTGGGATCATCTCTCCATCTTATATGTATTCTTGGCCTTGCTCTATATCCGTGATATTTCTTCAATGTAGCTCTTTATGGCAGACGATACCAGGGTATTTGTTATGAGGTGTTCAAGCCATTGAATCTGTTGTTCTTTAATGAATCCACTTGAATGGTTTCAGATCTAGTACTCCTAGTCTCGTATTGGCCATCTCCCAGGAGATAGTCAAATCTTGTATCGGCTTGCCATGCCTGTCATAAATTGTTATTGTAACTGCACACTTCTAAGGCCACATCTTTAGCTTGTAAAATACCATATTAAACTTCCAATATATCTTGTGGATATCTGAATTTATAAATCGGTATGACCAAGAGATTTAACACACTCCGCGCTTAAACTTCCCATGCGCTGACGCCGACGTAGTGAGTTCATTTCACACACTGGTCAGTTGGACTTAAATGTTGACTTCTTTTTTCAGAAAGCAATAGCAAACTACTGAACTTAACAATTGCCGAGTTAAATAGTCACAGCATATGCTGTGGTTGAATATCATTAGGCCAAGGATTAGGGATGGACTGGTTATGGTCTTAGGCGTTTCCATACAATGCTTTCTATAGTCTTAGGCGTTTCCATACAGTGCTTTCTATAGTCTTAGGCGTTTCCATACAGTGCTTTCTATAGTCTTAGGCGTTTCCATACAGTGCTTTCTATAGTCTTAGGCGTTTCCATACAGTGCTTTCTATAGTCTTAGGCGTTTCCATACAATGCTTTCTATAGTCTTAGGCGTTTCGATACAGTGCTTTCTATAGTCTTAGGCGTTTCCATACAGTGCTTTCTATAGTCACTGCATCTCTGGGTCCATAAAACCAATATAGAGCCCCAATGGCATCTGATGTGTCTCTTTATATGCAACACAATGGCGTTTACTTTCCTCTCTGTCTGTGGTTGAAATCACTACATCATTAATTTAACATAGATTTAATGTCAGTTCACAAAATATTACATGTTATCTTCTGGTGAACTTGGGTATTCAGCATCTCAATGAACAATAAGATATGAGATGAATGTTGTATATATTTTCAGTTGCAAGTACTTCCAATTGTTATGGAAACCAACACATACAAAATAAAATATGAATGACATTCATGCATGAGAAGAAAGCAGAGATATCGGAAATGATTAATGTTCACTGATATCACCAAGTAATAAACTCATATTTCCTTTTTTTTTACAAAATGGAAAGCATCAGCGTGTGATATCTTGTCAAAAGTTGTGAGTGACTTTAGTAAGGAAATATTTCATGCATGTTATTTCTCTGACATGAGTTTTATTTCTCAACGACAGTACATGAAACTCTACAAAAGTATAACCAAGATCCAAACTTACCACACTATGAGCAGATGTTAGCAGCAAAGCAAACTGACAATGAAGAAGTCCAGCAAACACTTTGGGAATTATTCCAGTCATTCCTCGCATCAAAATATCAACTGTTTAAGAGAAGGTACAAGCCACATGCTGTTTTGTTATGCCAACAATAAATATGAACAAACAAGTTAATGTAATAGCCTATGTTACAATATAACATGAACATACTTTATAATTATTTTCATTTAAATGAAGCAGAGGGAATTGAAAGAGGAGATGTACAGGAAGTCAAACAAAATGAATAGATATTAGAAGAATAGTAAAAGGGATTTAAAGCAAAAGAAGAGATTTTGTGGTGGAGAGTGATAAAACCCACACAAACCCCCAACACCAATTAGAAGCGCAGGGAAGCACTGACTGCTTGGATATCAGCTTCCGTTTTTAACCTTGTCTTTTGACTGTGTACAGTCAATCGGGCATAGCTGCCAGCGGCAACTGATGAAGGATTCGCACAGATTGTCCCGCTAGCCGATGAGTCCCTCTCTTTTATCCCCTGGGAGCCCATCACTGAATGCGAAATTGCCTAGTAAATTACAAACAGCCAATAAATGTTGTGGTTGAGTGCAACGTCATTATAGAACGTGCAACTCACTTTAACTTAAGTCCAGGAATGCAAGATGTTAATCAACGAAGCACTGCGCCTTAGTTACCCCTAGTTAGCAGAAAGCTCTTAACAGAATTGTATCAATAAATAAACGTGCTAAAACGCAATAAAGGTACTAATCTGTTTAGGTGGTAGTGATTTATGTCATAACTATTTATGTTATAATATTATGTTAACTACAGTTCTATCCAGTGTTCAGCAACTGGCTAGTTCAGTGGTTCTCAATCTTTCTTGGCCCATACACCCCTTCAACATATATTCAGAATGTCATTCCCCCTTTCGTACCCCCCCCCCCCTTGTCCCTACACAGTAAACGTAAATATGGAAGCATAATTTAAGAACAAGTCTACACGTCTACATAACACGTGATTTGCGGGTCTACTTACGTTATGAAACGAATTTCAGAAGGGCGAGAAGTACAGAACGGTAAAGTATGGAGGAAGGAACAACAATATCACGCCGCTGCGTTACCCTACATGGATATACGGGATTACAGAGAAAGTCAGTAACGCCTTCGCCAGGGAACGCGGCAATTTGTATTGGGAAACATAAATGATGCAGTTGACAAATTAATTGAATTTTGCACGGAAAATGAGTTAACGATGGTCCATACACTTTTTAAACAACATCCAAGAAGACTTTTCACATAGAAGTCCCTGGACATTACTACCAAAAACCAGATAGATTATATTTTAATATAAAGAAGATGGAGATCAAGCATAACATCTGCAAAAACCTTACGAAGTGCAATACTGTGATACAGATCATCAGTTATTAGAAGCAGATGTGAAATTAAAACTCAAAAAGCTTACCCGAGGACCAAGGCCACTTCGCTTTGATCTCACAAAAATACCAGATGAATACAATGTAGAATTGAAGAATCCACTTTTAAGATCTTGACGTCTATATAGGATGAATTCACAACTGATGAATTTGAATCGGGCAGTATTAGCTAGAAATATCTTGATAACAACAGCCAAAGATTTCATTCCTACCAAGAATAAGCAACATAAGCCTTGGATTACATTAGTCATTAGAAACGTTAGCATTAATAAAACAACAAAGGGAACTGAAACAGAAAGGATGAGAAACCGATAACAGTAGGATGAAGTATAAATCTTTAACACGAGAAATAAGAAAGATCACAAGAAAGGACAAACACCAATATATACAAGATTGTTGTATTAAAATAGAGCAATATCATAAGAATGGAAGAGATTACGAAATGTTCAAGGAAATGAAGTTATTGACAAGAAATGTTCAACCTCAATTAAAGGTTATCTGTGATAGGTTGAGAAATACCCTAACAGAATCTTTAAAAAATAAATTATAGAAAGATGGAAGTAATACTGCAGTGAAATGTATATGAATGACTGTGACTATATGAATGAGATACATGAACCAATGACAGCAGAGACAGAACCTGAATCCTCATTAGATGAAATTGTATGGGCAATAAAGAACCTGAAAAGTTGTAAATAACCAGGATGTGATGAGATCCAGTTGAATTGATTAAAGCGGAGGGAAAAGAAAGCATACAAATCTATCACGCATTGTGTAAAAATATACGGAAATATGGTATATGGCCAAAAGATTGGAAGAGAACTATTCAGTTATCTTCATTTCAATACCCAAACAGGGCAACTTAAAATTATGCAGCACTTACAGAACTGTTGCCCTGATCAGTCATGCACGTAAAATTCTAGTAAAATTCATAGTGAGAAGACTTCGTAAGAAAATAGTAGAAGAGATTAACGTGGCTCAAGCTGGATTTAGACAAAGAAGAGGAAGTAAGAGACCGCATATTCAAGAAGTGTTTAATAATAGAGAAGTGTAGAGAATATTAATGTAAACATATTCTCATGTTTTGTGGATTATTCAAAGGCATTTGACTGTGTACAACATCAGACACTTTGGAAATCATGCGGAAAATGGGCTTTCCGTCACATGTAGTACAACTCATTTTTTAAAAAAAATGTTAGATCACCAAACAGCGGATTAGAATAGATGGCGAGACATCAGATTGGTTTGACATCAAGCAAGGAGTCCATCAGGGCTGTGTGCTTTCCCCCTATTTGTTTAACCTGTACGCCGAAAATATAATGAGAAATGTCAGAGATGATATAAACAAATAGTAATATGATGCCCTAAATATCGGTGGTCATGAAATACCAGAGATTCGATATGCTGATGATACAGTGTTACTATCAACATAGAGCTGTGAAGAAAAGGCTGGAAAGAAAAACCACTGCAGGAGATCCTCCTCCTTGGAACGTCAAGCATTCTTCGCCCACATTGTCATAAACCATTTCGAGCCAAAATAGGCCTTATCAACCATCTTAGAACTCACGGCTCCAAACTTTCAACCCCATTGGATTTAAATGAATGGTCATCATCATTCTTGATGGTCAAACAACACTAGCCACATCACAGAATGGTATAGAAAACTTAATAACCTCAGCAAAGAATAATAGGGAAAATCACAACTATATCTTATCATAGCAAATACAACGATAATGCATACCCCCCCCCCCCCCCCCCCCCCCCCAAAAAAAAAAAAACTAATATGGAGAAAGAAATATGTGTTAATGAGGAAAAATTGGAGATAGTCGAAAATGTTTAATGTCTTGGGTCATTAATTACAAACAATGGTGACATAATGAAATACATTAAAAGACGAATATATATTGATCTTCAAACACTAAAACAATCGAATAAATTGTGGCGCGGGACAGATAGAGCTAACAAAATTAGATTTTTAAGAGCATGCATCTTTCCCATTGCAGCATTCGCCTCTGAGACCTGAACATTTACGAAACAAGCTGAATAGCTGCTTTGAATATAAATGTTATAGACGGGTTCTAAGAATATCTTGGATACAGAAAAGAACATATGCATCCATACGACAAGATCTGAATATTGAAGAAGGTTGGCTATTAAAGACGATAAAAGAAAGAAAATTGAAATGTGTGTCACTTGAAACGTCATGAAAGTTTGGAGCGAACAATAATGGAGGGGTATATGCCTGGGAAGAGAGGAAAGCCAAAGAGAAGGTGGGTGCAAGATGTGGCGGATGATCTCCATATGGTGTATCGGACGCGGGATATCTTGCTTATGATCGAGAGGTTTTCCGGAAGGTTGTTATGGGAGCGAGGTTCTGCAAAGGTTATGCTACTGAATTAATGAATGAATGAGGACTTGGTTGTTGGTTTTTCTTTCTGTCCATGGTATTCTTTGCATTTTCCTCAGAAACCACATTTCCATAGCCATCAGATATTTTTCAGCTTGTTGCTCATTGACCACACTTCACATCCATACAAGAGTACAGGTTCTATGTAGCACCTCAACACTCTTTTTCTCTTTGCAAATGACATCTTTTTGTTTGTTAGTGTGTATTTCATCTTGCACATGGCTACCTTGGCCATGGCGATTCTTATTCTAATCTCTTCAATGCATCTCTCATCAGATATTATGACTGTTCCGATATAATTGTACCGATTCACCTGTTTAAGAATATTCCCATTTACTTGTATATTACATTGTGGTATTTCCTTTTTCCTAATGACACCGTAATCTGTCTTCTTACAATTTAATTCTAATCCTAGTTGTTCACTGTGTGCAACAACCGCATCTGGTTAGTTAGTTGGTGTATAATTGTTGTTAGTCAAAAGACTTTTGTGGCATTGATTTTTTAACTATAATACTTTTCTTGCGTATTTGGCCCATGCTCAGTGACATGTTCTTGCTATTTGTATGATTTTTTATACTAGATTTAAAAAGAATAACCATTTACCTTCTTTTCTTACTCTCTCCCTCCTTCATTTCTCTGCTTCAATAAATATTTAAAATTAGTAGCTTGAGAATAAAGCTGCTAATTTTAAATATTTATTGAACCTTGTCGTGGTGGGGGAGCTTGAGTTTCTCAATGACCCTGAGAGCTATGCCGGCGGTAGCGTAGCTACCAGCAGGGCCTCCCAAGCCGGACAGGTCAAAGGGTAGAGAACAGACAAAGAGAAACACTCTGGTCCTCCAGGTTGGAGGTTGAAGCGTGGGGTAACATCCCCACCTCTGTAAAAAATATTTTGTTACGAAACAGATACATGAGCCTCGATATCGGACTGACTTATCTGGACAACGGCCTTGGAGCGTTAAAGGACTTTTGAGATTTGGAACATGGAATGTACGGACACTATATCGAGCTGGAGCGCCCGAAGAACTAATCCGGGAGCTGGTTGAATGTCAAATGGATATAACAGCAATTCAAGAAATAAGGTGGCCATGAGAGGGTACTTTAGAGCAAAATGGAATGATTGTAATATATGGAGGAAACACCCAAAATAAACATGAATTGGGAACAGGATTTGTCATCAAAAAAGAGTTATGGGGGAACATTCTAAACTTTAAAGCTGTTAATGACAGGATTAGTAAATTACGAATAAAAGGTAAATGGAAAAATATAACGATGATTAATGTACACGCACCTACTGAAGAGAAAGAAGATGATATTAAAGAAGACTTTTATAATGATCTGGAAGATGTCATAGAAGAAACACCCAAACAGGATATCCTGATTGTGCTGGGAGACTTCAATGCAAAAATAGGTAGAGAGCAAACTTATAAAAAAGTTGCCGGTATGGAAAGCCTACATACAACTTCAAATGACAATGGATGGAGAGTCATCAACCTAGCAGAAGCCAAAGGACTGCAGATCAGCAGTACCAGACTGCAAAGAAAGGATATGCATAAACAAACTTGGAAATCATGTGACAAGAGAACCTGATAATATAATAGAACCTGATTATAACCTTAAATATATCACATTTTAATTAATAACAAAAATGCATCAAACATACAAGTTAGAAGTTATAGAGGAGTTGATTGCCACAGTGACCACTTCCTCGTTGGAGCAAAACTTAAAATAAAACTTGAGAGCATTCTATGCTAAACTACAAAGGTTACACCCAACATATAACAGAGAAAAACTACAAGACAGTAAAGTCAACGAGAAATTTGCAGATGAAATAAAATGTAAACTTGAAATTCTGCAAAACCCGTTGGAGGAAAGCGTTGACCAAACTTGGTTGAATATCAAGAATACAATTCAAACTACCACAGAAGAATGTCTCGGTGTGTTAACCACTCATAGAAAGAACAGATGATTCAATCAAATATGTGAAGAAGCAGTCATTATGAAAAAGAATGCCAGACAGTTGTGGTTAAATGACATCAACAACATCCAAAATGAAGAGCAATATAGAACTGAATGTAAAGAGGCTACAAAAATAGTTCGGCAGCAGAAGCGAGAATATATGAGCAATATAATCAAAGATATGGAAACTAATCACCAGAAAAACGAATCCAGAAAGTTTTTTAACGGACTGAAGTCAAATCAAATCAACTTTATTTTAAAAGGTCACAAATTGGGCACGCAGGCCCGTCTTACATTCGGCCCTTCCAATCACTCATCGAATGCCATATACCTGGATCAGGCTATGGATTGAAAGGTAGAGGGGGTGAATGCCATATACCTGGATCAGGCTATGGATTGTAAGACACACTTTGCACGGCATTAGTTTCAAAAGAATGAAAAGTGTGCAAGACGTTTTGGTGCAAGCACGAAAACGTCACGATAAGATCAGTTGAGCTGGCGTCCACGTCGGACATGGTTTCTTGTCACTAAAGCACGGCTAATATTATGCCGCTATTTTAGAATAGGTTGTGTATTGTCAGGTATAGTTGGAACGTTTCTGTGGAGCGACTGCTTTGTTTCCGACATGTCAAAATCGTCGGATTAAAGTGGACGGTGAAAAAACTATCCAGTCGTCTTGTGAAGGTTTGTTGCAGTGGCCGTTTTTGGTTTTCACCTAAAGAACAAGGAGGACTGGAAGGTATAAATAAATAAATATATATATATATATATATATATATATATATATATATATATATATATATATATATATATATATATATATATATTATATATATATATATATACCCCGTAACGCTCTCCCTTCTCGTGACGTTTTCGTGCTTGCACCAAAACGTCTTGCACACTCTTCATTCTTTTGTAACTAATGCCGTGCAAAGTGTGTCTTACAATCCATAGCCTGATCCAGGTATATGGCATCTTTCGTCCATCAAGAGCATTATACATTCACATAGAAAGAAGAAAAAAACGTGAAATGAATGTTGTAAACGTAAACAAGGCAAATTACCATGTTATGAGGCCCTTCTCCCACCTACCCACACATCACCCCACCCACACAACCCCCACGCACTCACACACACATATACATACAATACCAACCGACCCATCCCCCTCCCGCACAACCCCCACCCACACACACTTCCCTCACCTGTTCCCTCAACCCAAACACACTCGCCACCCACACAAACATCCCCCACCAACCCACACACACATCCAAACCCACACACCCATCCCCCACCCACACCTCCATCGACCACATATTCCCCACCCACGCACACACATCCCCCAACCCACACATCGCACATCCACTCACACATCCCCAAACCATACACACACATCCCCACCAACTGACATCTCCCTACCCAGTCAATGTCAATGAAACGAGGGCACCAAGACAACACATATGGTTTAAAAGACAAAAATGGGACTATGATAAATACCAATGAGGAAATGTGTAACACATGGAAAGAAACTTTGTTGAATTACTAAATTGTGAAGCTCCAAGTAACACTTTCCCACAGGAAGCGGTTCTAACGTGTGAACGACAAATTGAAGAACCTGCTTTTGAAGAAATCCTATATGTAATAACACGACTTAAAAACAATAAGGCAACTGGGGCTGATGGAATTGCCTGCTGAATTTATAAAGGCAGGCGGCCATGCATTACATCTAAAGCTATACGAACTAACAATAAAAATCTGGAGGACTGAAGAATTACCCCATGACTGGAAAGAGTCATTATTGATACCTATCTTTAAGAAAGGAGACAAGTTTCAATGTGAAAATTATAGAGGAATACCACTCCTGTCCATAAGCTATAAGATACTATCCGCGGTATTACTAAATATAATAAAACCATATTCAGAAGACATATTAGGTGACTACCAGGCGGGTTTCAGGCAAAACAGATTAACAATAGATCAGATATTTATCTTACGACAAATAGCCGAGAAAAATTGGGAATATAAAAGAGATCTCCATAACATTTTTGTGGATTTTAAAAAGGTTTATGATAGTGTCCATAGGAATAGTCTATGGAATGCTATGCATGAATTTGGAATACTAAGGAAGTTAATCAACATGACCAGGCTATGCATGGAAGATACTTATAATATAGTAATATATAAAGGCAGGAAATCAGACCCTTTCCAAATAACATCTGGCTTGAAACAGGGTGATGCACTATCACAGCTCCTTTTCAATCTGGCTCTAGAGAAAGTTGTAAGGAAGGTAAAGGAGGAATGTGCAGGCTAATAAGAGGAAAATCATGGATGGCTCAGGGTGAGGACACAATCAGAAAAGTGTATGCTTGATAACTGTGGGAGACGAAAGAAGTGGGTCAGAATGCCAGAGGAATTGTCAGACCTGTGTAGTGTCACAATCACATTGGACCAGGAGTAAAGGGAGTACCATCAGGCAGCAGGAACTGGAAGGTGCAACAACTGATTCATGACAATTTGAGCAGGTGATGTAGTCGTCTGCATGGGTAGTTCTGTGCTAAGAGGCAATATAAGTGCCAAGGGGGTTTATAGCGAAGGTTAATGGGTGGTGTCAATGCAGGAAAGCCTGGGACATGATACCACAAAATCTAGACTGAGAATGGAGGCAGAGGAAGTCACTGCGACGTTGGCTGGGGGTTCAGCAGCACACATGCATGTCGTGATTGTAACAGACCCACAGAGCCTGCTGAGTAGGGTGAAGATAGGTATTCTTCTTGCAGAGTAGCATGTTTCAATTAAACAATCAAGGATATTTTATTGGATCCTTTTCCCCCAGGACATTCTGGTGTAGTGGAAAATGAGCAGGTGGGCAAGCTGGGTCTGCACTGTTGGGTGGGGTATTGGCAGGCGTTGTCATGGTTCTTTGGGATCAGGCATTGTGTGGAGGAACAGAAACATTTTCATTGTGTCTCAGAGAGAACACTGTCGCAGGCAGTGATCAGAAGATTTGGCTGACACTCAGTACTCAGAGAAAAAGCCAGACAGACACATAATCAGACTGCAGCTGGTGCCATTAGTATTGGGACTCTTCGCCTGCTGCTGAAGATGAGGACGGAGCATGTATGGGAATGTCGGTTCTGGACTCAACTCAGCTCAACTAAACCTTTATGAACACCAAGAAACAATAGCCGGCCTTTCCTTTATAAATACTTTCTGAAAAGTCTTGGTCCCTGAACAGAAAAGTTCCTTACATTCACAATTATGTGTTCACTTCAGTTAATTTTAAATAATTCTCTATGTATAACAAATCTTTACAAATGCCTGCACACTTCATGTGTCTCCACAAGTGATGTCTATCAGCTCATGATAGCGTTACAGTACGAGAAACCATCAATCAATAAACATGATGATGACAATTAGCATTCATTTCTCTGCAGCATTCATCTGAGCACAGGGGCCATCTACTGTCTGACAACAAATAACTCTTTCCATGACTTCCTCAATGCCACATACAATATGGATGCCAGAAGACAGGACTATGTGGCAAGTAAATGAGACCGAACTGCACTCATTGATGACCTACGAAATGCTCTGCTTTTGATCAAATATTAAATATAAGATGTTCTAATCATTTAGAGTTGTCGAAACATTTAAATGTAGAATTGGAAGTAGCTTCAAATGTTCAAATAATTTGTTTATTGTATAAAATGCAGTATTAATACAATGATTCAAACCATATTTCCTTTATAAACTACACATTTGTGTTCATATAGCTGGTGGCAACACTCGGAAAACCTATATTTTGAAAGCTCTCTCAGCTGCATTGTCACACTGATAATAATGCCTCGGCATTTTTAGTCACTATACTTTCCGTGCCAATTTTAAAACAAAACCAGATGCTTTCAGTCACCTTGTGCACTGTGAGGTACTGACTTCTTCACCAGTAGGACCAATGTGCTGGTGCATTGTCATAGAAAATCACAATCAAGATCCTTGACACTTCTTGTGGCGTTTTGAGTACATGGCGCTAACGTCATATTTGTCTAGGTTAATGAGTCTGGTAATGGGGTCAGTATCAAGCCGCCCGGCCCTCTGTACTTCCCAAGACATTTCTTCCTGCCTAATTTAGGCTGGGAGACCAAATCAACTTGTTAAAATCTGCCTCGATGCGGATTCAACCACTTGACCACCAGGCAAGGAAACATGCTAGCCACGCGGCCAGTACTAAGTATCCATGTTTCTGGGTATTTCCTTTACAGTTACTAGTGTGTCATTCACACAAGTCTTCATTACTTTTTCACCATAGCTTTCTGAAGAAAGGTGATTTATGATGCAATTTTGACATACATATATATTGTTCAATTACGGACATTTTGAACTACGGCAATGCTACGCTTTAGGTGCGTCATGCAAACAAACTTCTGTCGTTTGAGAATATATAAACAGGCGACATCTACAACAGTACGTCATCAAGGTCACTACCTACAATGTCCAAGAAAGCAGAATCTATCTTTTAAATATGGGGCAATGACACTAGGAACATATTTATCGTATAATGTACTAGCTGACCCGGCCCGGCTTCGCCCAGCGCCTGGCGGGGATCTATCTATCTATCTATCTATCTATCTGTCTGTCTGTCTGCTTGTCTGTCTGTCTGACCCGGCTTCGCCCAGCTCCTGGTGGGGAGCATCTCATTTAATTCATATAAGTAGTCATATAAGCTCCCGTTCCCGTTCCCGACTATCTGTCTGTCTGCCTGTCTGACCCGGCCCGGCTTCACCCAGTCCCTGGTGGGGAGCATCTCATTTAATGCATATAAGTAGTCATATAAGCTCCTGACTAAATTCTGTCTGTCTATTGTATCTATCTGACCCGGCGCGGCTTCGCCCAGCTCCTGGTGGGGAGCATCTCATTTAATTCAAATAAGTAGTTATATAAGCTCCCGTTCCCGTTCCCGACTATCTGTCTGTCTGTCTGTCTGTCTGACCCGGCCCGGCTTCACCCAGTCCCTGGTGGGGAGCATCTCATTTAATTCATATAAGTAGTCATATAAGCTCCCGTTCCCGACTATCTGTCTGTCTGTCTGTCTATCTATCTGACCCGGCGCGGCTTCGTCCAGCTCCTGGCGGGGAGCGTCTCATTAAATTCATATAACAAAACAAAATTAACTTCAGAATGTCCTTCCACACACCATCCATTATTTTTAATGAAAACTGTTTTTAATCACCTACATGACTGTAGATAACTTCTTTAAACATAAAAAGATGAGTTAGAAAATTTTCACTATTTAAATAGATGCATTATTTTTATGAAAATGCCTTAAAGATTATATCATTATTTATTATAACTCATATGCCTGTAAATAACTGTAGACAAAGAGTTTATAAATCTTTGAAAACAATGCAACAATCTATATATAAAATATATAGCTATGCTATTAAAAGTTATGCCCCTTGAAATAACTTTTCTTAAGTTAAGTCCCCTCGCTATATATAAATGAATAAGATATTAAAATATTAAATTTTAGTAAGTAAATAGCTGATTGTACACTAACAAACTATGACAGTTGGCTGCACGGGAATGAAAAGAAAACATGTAGAAAATTTCATCTCAATCGGATGGACCGTTATCGAACGCATAAAAAACGGACATACATACATCGCCTTTTATATATATATAGATTAATTTGGTAATCAGTTGTTTACTAAACCAACATAATCATGACAGTTCTGGTTCCAGATGATCTAATCAGTGGTTAGATGACATAGATTACTTGGCTAGTGAAATCAGATACCTAGCCATCTCAGATAAGAGCGAAAAACAGGCGGTCCCGTATGCAAGTCGTGCATGAAAAAAATATCCAGGCAGTTTGAAATCACAGAGTATACTGTAAGGCCACTGCCCTGGTTAAATTGTTAGGAAAAGTACAAATCTAGCCATGAGTAGATATAGCACATTACCTTGGATGGAATCTGTCTAGAGGAAGTCAACCTAACCATAAGTGGACAGAGTGTGTTACCTTGGATGGAATCTGTCTAGAGGAAGTCAACCTAACCATAAGTGGACAGAGTGTGTTACCTTGGATGGAATCTGTCTAGAGGAAGTCAACCTAACCATAAGTGGACAGAGTGTGTTACCTTGGATGGAATCTGTCTAGAGGAAGTCAACCTAACCATAAGTGGACAGAGTGTGTTACCTTGGATGGAATCTGTCTAGAGGAAGTCAACCTAACCATAAGTGGACAGAGTGTGTTACCTTGGATGGAATCTGTCTAGAGGAAGTCAACCTAACCATAAGTGGACAGAGTGTGTTACCTTGGATGGAATCTGTCTAGAGGAAAGTCAACCTAACCATAAGTGGACAGAGTGTGTTACCTTGGATGGAATCTGTCTAGAGGAAGTCAACCTAACCATAAGTGGACAGAGTGCGTTACCTTGGATGGAATCTGTCTAGAGGAAGTCAACCTAACCATAAGTGGACAGAGTGCGTTACCTTGGATGGAATCTGTCTAGAGGAAGTCAACCTACCCATAAGTGGACAGAGTGCGTTACCTTGGATGGAATCTGTCTAGAGCAAGTCAACCTACCCGTAAGTGGACAGAGTGCGTTACCTTGGATGGAATCTGTCTAGAGCAAGTCAACCTACCCGTAAGTGGACAGAGTGCGTTACCTTGGATGGAATCTGTCTAGTGGAAGTCAACCTAACCATAAGTGGACAGAGTGTGTTACCTTGGATGGAATCTGTCTAGAGGAAGTCAACCTAACCGTAAGTGGACAGAGTGCGTTACCTTGGATGGAATCTGTCTAGAGCAAGTCAACCTACCCGTAAGTGGACAGAGTGCGTTACCTTGGATGGAATCTGTCTAGTGGAAGTCAACCTAACCATAAGTGGACAGAGTGCGTTACCTTGGATGGAATCTGTCTAGAGCAAGTCAACCTAACCATAAGTGGACAGAGTGCGTTACCTTGGATGGAATCTGTCTAGAGCAAGTCAACCTACCCATAAGTGGACAGAGTGTGTTGCCTTGGATGGAATCTGTCTAGAGCAAGTCAACCTACCCATAAGTGGACAGAGTGCGTTACCTTGGATGGAATCTGTCTAGAGCAAGTCAACCTACCCATAAGTGGACAGAGTGCGTTACCTTGGATGGAATCTGTCTAGAGCAAGTCAACCTACCCATAAGTGGACAGAGTGTGTTACCTTGGATGGAATCTGTCTAGAGCAAGTCAACCTACCCATAAGTGGACAGAGTGCGTTACCTTGGATGGAATCTGTCTAGAGCAAGTCAACCTACCCGTAAGTGGACAGAGTGCGTTACCTTGGATGGAATCTGTCTAGAGCAAGTCAACCTACCCATAAGTGGACAGAGTGCGTTACCTTGGATGGAATCTGTCTAGAGGAAGTCAACCTACCCGTAAGTGGACAGAGTGTGTTACCTTGGATGGAATCTGTCTAGAGCAAGTCAACCTAACCATAAGTGGACAGAGTGTGTTGCCTTGGATGGAATCTGTCTAGAGCAAGTCAACCGGACACGAATATATGCTCAAGTCTAACACACTGATCTCTAAGGTGCTTTGCTATGTTACACACTCCCCTCAAAAGAGTAACAAAGTAGAATAAACATTATTGTCAGGGCTCGTTTATTGTATTGTGTGCTTGACTGGTGGAGTAGCTGAGCTTGTTTCTTCCGCATTTTCTTTGAATATCTTTTGATAGTGTCCTCCGCATCAGTAACATCAGGCTGCTAACTGGATGTATCCAGTTGCAGTTTCTCTTCTATTTACATCTGTACTTGGATTCTATTCACAGCCTGCCCAGCAATTTCAACTGCAGCTCGCTTGACCCATGACATATTAGGATAAAACTGTCTTACTGTCTTCTCATACTTCTATTTACACAAGTCTGAACAGAACACTGATAATGTAATAACAGAACAATTGTGTATGTATATCAAATTGATTCCTTTTGTCCTATTATTCCAATAAGCAAACGATTGTATCGCATCACGCACATACTATATACTTCTGGTACAGCACACTACATTTGTAAAACAACTAGAAGAATATAACACTATAATACAACATGCTACACTGGCAATGAAGTCGTTCGCCATTGTCAACTTGAGGCGCTTGATCAGAGAGGTTTTCCTGGTAGTCACCACATAGAATCAAAGCCTATCTGAGCTTTTCTGCTCCTCAGCATTCAGATTGTCGCATGGCCCATGCTTCTCAGTGAGCACATTGTAGCACTGTTCGCTTCTTTATCCTGTGCTGTCATGAGCCCAGCATGGCTCTTGTTAATTATTAATAGCACATTTCACTGCTAAAATCTGGTAGTAACATCTGAGTTTTTTAAAACTTGCTTTGTGACCTCCCCTGTGATGACAGTTCAGAATCCACTTCCACTTTCCTTATTGTGGCCTTGCATTACTACATATATAACGCCCATCATGATGTACAACATACACAATTTCTTGATAAATGAGGCACATAACACAACTGACTTATAAAATGTGCTATCATTTATTTGTGGAAGCGTTTCACATTTTTCAAACAATACAATCTTCATATTCAGTGGCTGACATTGAATTGATTAGTCAGTTTTGCACCTGTGTAGATAAATGGATCAGGCTGAATTCTGATTTATCACTTTGTAAAATACAAATTATTCATGATACACACATAAAATGCTGATTTTATGTTTAATTCAGCAGAACTCTGTTTAAAACAATAATTACTTAAGCTTAAGAAGAACAATATCACACAGAACACACAAACGCATTTAAACATAAGTATCCATACTATAACAAATTGACAGAACTGGCACTCTTAACCACTGGACACTGATGCTTATGTTGTGGGGAGAATTTGAGCACGTATGGACTTGTCCGGAGAGCAAGGCTGATTATACCCCAGCAGATGACTAACTATAACAAACACAGTTAACCTAACATATAATTAAGAAAGTTATAGACTCTAGGGCAGTGTTCCCCAACCTGTTTTGTGCTACGCTCCACCCAAGACTTTCTAAAATTCTTATGCCCCCCAACATATACATAATTTTTACTATTCAAAAATTGAAATGTTCACTAAAGAAACTTGAATAATAGGTTTTAGGAATGAAATCACTAAGAAATTATTGAGCAAATACAATAAGTAAATTTTCAAAACATATAATGGAGAACTACAATATACAAAACACTGATCAGACCAGTTGTTCTGTATGGCTCTGAAACCTGGAGTACAACTAAAGGAGACGAAGCCTTGTTACAAACCTTTGAGAACAAAGTCTTAAGACGCATCTTTGGGCCCATTAGGGATACACAAAGTGGAGAGTGGAAAAGAAGAAGTAACAAAGACATTTATGATCTGTTTAAGTCCCCGCTAATCACTGGTATCATGAAGGCTAATAGACTGCAATGGCTGGGGCATAAAGAAAGAATGGAAGATAATAGGGAAACAAAACTCGCTTACACTCAAGAAATAAATGACCGTAGACCCCGAGGTAGACCAAGAAGACGGTGGAGAGATAATATATATACAGATCTACAAGCACTTGGAATCAACGACTGGCAAGAGAAGGTCAACCAGAGAGACAAATGGAGACGGATTGTATCTGCAGCAAAGAACTTCAATGGCTCGGAATGCTGAAGAAGAAGATGAAGATAATGGAGAACTGCAATTCAAATACACAATAATTTTTATGAAAGATTTTTCAATATTATTTTAATTATTAGTAATTATTTATTATTTAAATTTAGTGAGATCCTTGCACTTGATGCCTGCTGCAAAGAGATTTTATGTCAGGTTCCAATTTAGTTAACTTCAGTCTCAAGTCTCCCCGTTTTATTATATCCAGCCGATTTCTTCCATTTTCGAATTTCCCCCCCCCCTCCCCCTGCCCTCCTTAACAATCGAATTGCCCCCCTGTGGGGCGTGGGGCCCACGTTGGGAAACACTGCTCTTGGGTAACCCTAAATGTTCTGCTGAACAGTCAGCTGAACTAAAATGTTGACCTCTCGTCCTTGACTTGGGGACGTAAAGTACAAGTAGTGGGTTCACCTGACGGCACGGAACATTGGTAATAAGGAAAGCTACTTCACATACAAACATCAGTCCAGTGCACTAGAAGTAGTAGCACGGGTATGGACCACGCTTGAGTTCAAAGCCAGCAAATGCAACACAGAAAAATACAAGATTGCAGTGAAAAGTTGACATATTCTCATACATGGATCATGCATTGAAATATGAGACAAGCATTGAAATATGAGACATGCATTTAAATATGAGACAAGCATTTAAATATGAGACAAGCATTGAAATATGAGACAAGCATTGAATATGAGACAAGCATTGAAATATGAGACATGCATTTAAATATGAAATACTCAACTGCCAAACAAGCATTCTGTTCCATGTAAGCACTATTGTATATTGTCCTGTTATTTCCTGTTATTTGAAAGATAATACATTTCTCTGTGACAATAAACTCACGTGTTTGTTTTTTCATGCCAGTCGGTATGCTGGTCAGGATGGGGAATTATTGAGAGCAGTGTATTCTACATGACCTTACTTGTATGTTACACTGTTGTTTCCCTTTGCTACATCCTATAACAATCATGGTTTGCCATTTCACACGATCACCAAATTCCTAGATCAGGTTGTAATCAACTATGTCCATTTACAGAGAACATGCAATATTTGTGCCACTTGGCCAACTCACCTAATGCCAGTGCTGCAGTTTTTCACCTGGCTTTGCCTTTTCTCAGTCACACACACTATAAATATCATGTTGCAAGTAGGTTTTTTTCATTCTGAAGCTTTGTTAACAATAGTGGTCTATATGGCATTGTGTTACCGAGGCCTATAAGAGAAGCAAAGAATGTCACACTGTAAACTACCATTCACGTTGTAAGAGACAACTAAGAAGGGTTGGCATGGAATTAGCTACCCCATTCCCCCCAACCAAAATGTTAGGACATTAAATGAGCTAGGAAAGTTAAACAATGTTCTAAAAGAGATGGATAGCATGAAAATGAATATACAAGGCGTTAGTGAGATGAGATGGAAGAAATCGGGCAAAATTATAGCTGACAACCACACAATCATTTATTCTGGAGGAGACACACATGAAAAAGGTGTAGGAATAATACTTGACAAAAAAACAGCTAAGTCACTTAATGGATACTGGTGTATTTCAGAGAGTTATTATGGTCAAAATCAAAGGCAAACCAATAGATATAAATATTATGCAAAGTATATGCACCAACAACAAGCAGAAGTGATGAAGAAATACAACACTTTTATGACAAAATAGAAATGGTGATGGCTCAAATTGGATCACAGGAAATAAAAATAATACTTGGAAATTTTAATGCAAAAGTGGGAAAGGGGAAAATGGAGGATGTAGTGGGGAATTATGGTTTAGGTACAAGAAATGAAAGAGTGGAAAAGCTAATAGAATGGGCAAATATCAATGATATGATAATTGGAAACACATGGTTTAAACACCATAAAAGACGACTATACACATGGAAAAGCCCTGATATGAAAATACGCAACCAAATTGACTACATACTAATTAATAAAAGATTTAGAGATGCTTTAATTAATGTAAAGACAATGCCTGGTGCTGACGGTGATAGTGATCATGTACCACTATGTGGACAAATAAAAGTAAGATTAAAGAGAGGGAAAAAATGGTTAGGAACATGAGACTTAAGAAAGAGGTTCTGAAAGTAGTTAAAGAAATTCGAGAACAATACAGAGTTCTAGAGAGTTGTGAAAAATAGGCACAATGCAATAGCTAAAATACAGAATATAAATGAACAATGGGAAATGTTAAAGGACTCCATTTATCAAACTAGCAAAGAAATATTACCGGCGAGAAGCCAAATAGCTAGGAAAAAATGGATGAATGAAGAAATCTTAATGCTGATGGACAAGATAAATAAGATAAATAAAATAAATAAGATAAATAAAGAAAAGTAAATAAATAAGAAAGAGTAAATAATATATATATATATATATATATATATATATATATATATATATATATATATATATATATATATATATATATATATATATATATATATATATATAATAAAAAGTAAATAAATAAGATAAATAAAGAAATCAAAGATAAATGTGGGAAGGCAAAAGAAAGTTGGTTAAACGAGTAGTGCAAAACAATTGAATTAAATGCCATTAAAGATACAAAAAATGTGCACAGCCAAATCAGTGAGCTCACGGGAAGAAAATTAAGAATACATACAGGGTGTTTGAAATCAAAAACAGGAAAGATATTATTGGAGGAAGATGCTATAATGAAGAGGTGGAATGAGCATATAAGAGAATTATATGATGGAGAAAGGGAAGAATTAACAGAAAAAGGTAACTTAGAAGGTCCACCTATTCTAAAAGAAGTCACTGACACTATGAAACATGTAAAGAAAGGAAAAACAGCTGGGCCAGATGAAATCACAATAGAAGAATTGGAAGTATTGGGAGAATTTGGAGTAGATATATTAACCAAAATGTTGAATGATATTTACAGCAGTGGATATTTAACCAGTGATGTGCTGAAATCTGTATTTATAGCTATATCAAAAAGACCAGGAGCAACTGAATGTGCAGATTTTCTTACAATTAACCTCATAAACCATATCACTAAGCTTCTACTCAGAATCATAATGAGAAGAACCAGAAAGAAAATAAAAATGGAAATTAGTGAATAACAGTATGGATTTGTGGAGGGAAAGGGCATCAAAGAAAATGGTGACTCCAAAATGTGACATAAAAATAGAAGGAAAAATTCTTAACCATGTGGATAAATTTAGATACCTAGGGGCATTTATAACATCAGATGAAAGATGTACAACAGAGATTAAGAACAGAATAGGGCAAGCAAAAGCCGCATTTCAGAAAATGAGTATCTTATGCAATAAGTCACTATCACTGAATGTAAGAGAGTGCTGAAATGCTATGTAGAACCAGTTTTGCTGTATGGCAGTGAATCTTGGAATGTAAATGAACAAATTAAGAAGAAATTAGAAGCAACAGAAATGTGGTTCCTGAGACGAATGTTGCGAATTCCTTGAACTGCCAGAGTAACTAACAATGACTGCCTGAAACAGGCTAATGAAACTAGAACATTATATACAACAATAAGAAAGAGACAAACATCCTTCATCGGTCATGTGATGAGAAGAGAGGCATTGGAGAACATCGTGACAACTGGAAAGATCGAGGGGAAGAGAGACAGAGGCAGACCAAGAGAAATTATGCTGGATGGATTGAGACGGTGGCATGGAGGAATATCAGCAGCAGAGTTGATCCAGAATACCAAAGACCGAGATCTGTGGAGAGCCATGAACGCCTACGCCAGCTGGCAGGGCACTTGATGATGATCCCACATACAACTTCAGCTGCACAATGCAAGCAACCATCAACAAGTCTACAGAAGAAAGAAATCAAGTCCTAAAGCAGAAACCTGCTACATGCCCACTCTTTCCCTCTGCTGGTGGAGGACACAGAAACCGGCTACATGCCCACTCTTTCCCTCTGCTGGTGGAGGACACAGAAACCTGCTACATGCCCACTCTTTCCCTCTGCTGGTGGAGGACACAGAAACCTGCTACATGCCCACTCTTTCCCTCTGCTGGTGGATGACACAGACACCTGCTACGTGCCCACTCTTTCCCTCTGCTGGTGGAGGACACAGAAACCTGCTACATGCCCACTCTTTCCCTCTGCTGGTGGACACAGAAACCAGCTACATGCCCACTCTTTCCCTCTGCTGGTGGACACAGAAACCTGCTACATACCCACTCTTTCCCTCTGCTGGTGGATGACACAGAAACCTGCTACATGCCCACTCTTTCCCTCTGCTGGTGGAGGACACAGAAACCTGCTACATGCCCACTCTTTCCCTCTGCTGGTGGACACAGAAACCTGCTAATGCCCACTCTTTCTCTCTGCTGGTGGAGGACACAGAAACCTGCTACATGCCCACTCTTTCCCTCTGCTGGTGGACACAGAAACCTGCTACATGCCCACTCTTTCCCTCTGCTGGTGGAGGACACAGAAACCTGCTACATGCCCACTCTTTCCCTCTGCTGGTGGATGACACAGAAACCTGCTACATGCCCACTCTTTCCCTCTGCTGGTGGAGGACACAGAAACCTGCTACATGCCCACTCTTTCCCTCTGCTGGTGGAGGACACAGAAACCTGCTACATGCCCACTCTTTCCCTCTGCTGGTGGAGGACACAGAAACCTGCTACATGCCCACTCTTTCCCTCTGCTGGTGGAGGACACAGAAACCTGCTACATGCCCACTCTTTCCCTCTGCTGGTGGAGGACACAAAAACCTGCTACATGCCCACTCTTTCCCTCTGCTGGTGGAGGACACAGAAACCTGCTACATGCCCACTCTTTCCCTCTGCTGGTGGAGGACACAGAAACCTGCTACATGCCCACTCTTTCCCTCTGCTGGTGGATGACACAGAAACCTGCTACATGCCCACTCTTTCCCTCTGCTGGTGGATGACACAGAAACCTGCTACATGCCCACTCTTTCCATCTGCTGGTGGACACAGAAACCTGCTACGTGCCCACTCTTTCCCTCTGCTGGTGGATGACACAGAAACCTGCTACATGCCCACTCTTTCCCTCTGCTGGTGGAGGACACAGAAACCTGCTACATGCCCACTCTTTCCCTCTGCTGGTGGAGGACACAGAAACCTGCTACATGCCCACTCTTTCCCTCTGCTGGTGGAGGACACAGAAACCGGCTACATGCCCACTCTTTCCCTCTGCTGGTGGAGGACACAGAAACCTGCTACATGCCCACTCTTTCCCTCTGCTGGTGGACACAGAAACCTGCTACATGCCCACTCTTTCCCTCTGCTGGTGGAGGACACAGAAACCTGCTACATGCCCACTCTTTCCCTCTGCTGGTGGAGGACACAGAAACCTGCTACATGCCCACTCTTTCCCTCTGCTGGTGGAGGACACAGAAACCTGCTACATGCCCACTCTTTCCCTCTGCTGGTGGAGGACACAGAAACCTGCTACATGCCCACTCTTTCCCTCTGCTGGTGGAGGACACAGAAACCTGCTACATGCCCACTCTTTCCCTCTGCTGGTGGAGGACACAGAAACCTGCTACGTGCCCACTCTTTCCCTCTGCTGGTGGACACAGAAACCTGCTACATGCCCCACTCTTTCCTCTGCTGGTGGATGACACAGAAACCTGCTACATGCCCACTTCTTTCCCTCTGCTGGTGAGGACACAGAAACCTGCTACATGCCCACTCTTTCCCTCTGCTGGTGGAGGACACAGAAACCTGCTACATGCCCACTCTTTCCCTCTGCTGGTGGAGGACACAGAAACCTGCTACATGCCCATTCTTTCCCTCTGCTGGTGGACACAGAAACCTGCTACATGCCCACTCTTTCCCTCTGCTGGTGGAGGACACAGAAACCTGCTACATGCCCACTCTTTCCCTTTGCTGGTGGAGGACACAGAAACCTGCTACATGCCCACTTTTTCCCTCTGCTGGTGGAGGACACAGAAACCTGCTACATGCCCACTCTTTCCCTCTGCTGGTGGAGGACACAGAAACCTGCTACATGCCCACTCTTTCCCTCTGCTGGTGGAGGACACAGAAACCTGCTACATGCCCACTCTTTCCCTCTGCTGGTGGAGGACACAGAAACCTGCTACATGCCCATTCTTTCCCTCTGCTGGTGGAGGACACAGAAACCTGCTACATGCCCACTCTTTCCCTCTGCTGGTGGATGACACAGAAACCTGCTACATGCCCACTCTTTCCCTCTGCTGGTGGAGGACACAGAAACCGGCTACATGCCCACTCTTTCCCTCTGCTGGTGGAGGACACAGAAACCTGCTACATGCCCATTCTTTCCCTCTGCTAGTGGACACAGAAACCTGCTACATGCCCACTCTTTCCCTCTGCTGGTGGAGGACACAGAAACCTGCTACATGCCCACTCTTTCCCTCTGCTGGTGGAGGACACAGAAACCTGCTACATGCCCACTCTTTCCCTCTGCTGGTGGAGGACACAGAAACCTGCTATATGCCCACTCTTTCCCTCTGCTGGTGGAGGACACAGAAACCTACTACATGCCCACTCTTTCCCTCTGCTGGTGGAGGACACAGAAACATGCTACATGCCCACTCTTTCCCTCTGCTGGTGGAGGACACAGAAACCTGCTACATGCCCATTCTTTCCCTCTGCTGGTGGACACAGAAACCTGCTACATGCCCACTCTTTCCCTCTGCTGGTGGAGGACACAGAAACCTGCTACATGCCCATTCTTTCCCTCTGCTGGTGGAGGACACAGAAACCTGCTACATGCCCACTCTTTCCCTCTGCTGGTGGAGGACACAGAAACTTGCTACATGCCCATTCTTTCCCTCTGCTGGTGGACACAGAAACCTGCTACATGCCCACTCTTTCCCTCTGCTGGTGGAGGACACAGAAACCTGCTATATGCCCACTCTTTCCCTTTGCTGGTGGAGGACACAGAAACCTGCTACATGCCCACTCTTTCCCTCTGCTGGTGGAGGACACAGAAACCTGCTACATGCCCACTCTTTCCCTTTGCTGATGGAGGACACAGAAACCTGCTACATGCCCACTCTTTCCCTCTGCTGGTGGAGGACACAGAAACCTGCTACATGCCCACTCTTTCCCTTTGCTGGTGGAGGACACAGAAACCTGCTACATGCCCACTCTTTCCCTCTGCTGGTGGAGGACACAGAAACCTGCTACATGCCCACTCTTTCCCTCTGCTGGTGGATGACAAACGCAAGTGCCAACATGAAAGCAGGCTCTTCTCCTAAAAGTATTACATGTGGAGTCAGCCGTAAAGAGTCTGTATCGCCCACCGACCTTCTTCAATCTAGGAAAATCTTCAGAATTAGCATCTGTAATGTTCACCTGTGTGAATTGGAGGGAGCAGGCAAAATGCTTTTAAATGCACCAAAATTAATATGATACATGAAGAACTGACAATAAAGGGAATCTTTATAAGATAGTAAATGCTGATCAATAACAAGACTAATCATGATGATGATGACAGTTACAAGAATAATGGTGATTTCATCATTAATATTGATGACTACAAGAACAATGGTGATTTCATCATTAATATTGATGACTACAAGAACAATGCTGAAGACTACATCAACAATGGTGATACCATCATTAATACTGATGACTGCAAGAACACTCTGATACCATCATTAATACTGATGACTGCAAGACCACTAGTCATACCTTCCTTTGATTGATTGATTGATTTAGGAACCGACATCACAGCATCCAGGGCATTCCCATAAGCGCTCCATCCCCATCCTCAGCAGCCAGCAAAGAGTTCCAACACTAATAGTACCAGTAGCAATCTGATTATATGTCCGTCTCGCCTTTCCTCTGAGCGTTAATACCTTCCTTAATTACTGATGACTGCAAAAATGGTGACACTATTAATGTTTGTGACTAGACACTAAATCATTTTAACACACATTACCATACATGTATCACCATATACATCACCACATATAACCATACACGTCACCATGTATCACCATACACATTACCATGTATCACCATACATGAACCACGATGTATCACAATAAACATCACCATGTATCACCATACATGTACCATCATGTATCACCATGTATCACCATTCACATTACCATGTATCACCATACATGTACCATGTATCACCATACACATCACCATGTATCACCATACACATCATCATGTATCACCATACACATCACCATGTATCACCATACACATCACCATGTATCACCATACACATCACCATGTATCACCATACATGTACCATCATGCATCACCATACACATCATCATGTATCACCATACACATCACCATGTATCACCATACACATCATCATTTATCACCATATATCTTATACAACTCACAAACAGTCAACACAATTGGTCTTTATTTGTAACTAAAGTCGCCATCAGCAACTCCATAATAAATGTTGATAAAGGCACCATTGAAAGTATTCACATTACTTGGGCAGTTGACAAATATGTCCGTAAAATTCTGTTGTTTAATGTTCTAGCAGACTGCATGTCTAGCACATCTATATCACAATAAGAACTTTCAGTTTTACTATTCAACTTCTCCTATAGTCTAGTCTGTATTGTATTGGTCATCATATTTGTCCACTGCCTCCTGTCTTGTGCGTTGCCAATCATTTCCTATGCAAATGTTCCCCAATGCCACAATGTATGATGCTAACCACCCTGTCTCCTTTTTCCTCCAATTTCCTGTTCTCACATTTTCCAGTGTACCCTTTCTCATCACATGACTAAAGAATGCGGATTGGCTACAGATGATATGAGTAACCAGTTTTCTTATGAGCTAGTCTCTGTCAAGATGTCTTCATAACTCTTTTTATCTGTCCACTGTGTTTTCAGCCTTCTTCTATAGAACCACATCTCTGCAGCCACTGAGTAATTTCTACAAAAACTGTCCAAAATACAGTTCCATACAGAACTCTTGAGAGCTGCCTTTTTCGCCTTCCTTGACAAAGATATGCTGCATGAACTATTCTCCATTTTGTGGAATGCTTCAGCTATTTTAGATTTCACCTTATGAATACATCCTCCTCTACTAGTATCAAGGTGCCAAGGTATTTGAGCTCATTAACTAGCTTCAGAATTGTCCCATTTACTATGTTATATTCTTAAGGACTTCTTTCCTTTCTAATTACCATTGCTCATTTTTCAGTATTTGTAGTCCTTTACACTGATCATGATCTTTTATTCTGTTCTCTTTCAAGTACCTCTATCCATTATATTACTATCACTGGCTTGCATGATCATGTTTGTCCATTTCAGTCTGCCTGTTCCCATGTTGTTTATTCTTTGGTGCATACAGTGATGTATTATCCTCTTGTGGCTTTTAGCTTGTTGCAAGATTCTTATATCACATTTGTTATCCATTCATTCTAATGTTATATTTTCAATGTGACTAACTTTGTTAGATCTCACAGCTTCTGTTATAATTTGTGTTGATTTATTGTACAGTTTTTATAATGTATACAATTCTGACTTTGCTGCCAAAGACCTTAACGTGATGCTGTATTCCAATAAAAGTCTGCCTCTTCCGATATACAGTCAAACCTCAGTTTTCATTGCCTTTGATTTTCGTCATTTCGGTTTTCGTCGATTGTTTCCGCGAAAAATATGTCTCGATTTTTGTCAGTTGCCTCGGATTTCATCAGTGTGCCCACGGGATCTTACTACTAATTTTGTGAAAACAAAGGAACCCACGCATTTTTCTGCTCAGTTTGGCGTTGTTTCTCTTGTGTGAGCATCACTTGCTAATAAGTTAACCCTTTCCTGTTAGCTCGATCATGGGACCAAAGAAAGTTTCCAGAGCCAGCAGCCCTTCGAAGAAGTAGGCCTAGAACCCGATCGAGATGAAGAAGGAAATCACTGAAAAATATTAGAGCAGCATTAAGATTGCTGAAATCGGCCGCATGTACAAGAAGTCGCCATCCACGATACGTTTCACTGTGGCAAAAAGAAAAGGAAGCAATAAAGGAGGCTAATGTAGCGAAGCTAATGTCTTACGGATGTGATTCGTGAGCCCACTTACCCGAGTTCGAAGCACAGCTGTGACTGATTTGGCAGCAGACCATGTCACGCTCGCTTTTAACGTGTCGGTATGGGAACCGGTCATTCAAAAAGCAATGGCAAACTACTGAATGTAAACTTGCCAAGACAATAACAGCAGCAGTAAAATGCTGGTGTTGACAGCGATGTCCTGTAAAAGGATATGCAAATTTTTTTTTAAAAAAAAAATGTCAGGTGGTGATATACTGTGATATACTGAGATACCTAAGTTTGTAGGATTTTCTTTTTCTCACTCATTGTTGGTACTGCTGTAGCTTTACTCTTTATTATTTGCTTGATAAAGTAAATATAGTGTATGTTATTTCTTGCTGGTTACTTTTTAGTAATCAGCTGTTGGTGAAAATTCTCAACAATTTATTACCCATTTTCATTTCGCCTCAATGTTTTCAGCTCAACAATTTGTGGGAATTGAAATCTGTATACTGGATAATGAGTTTCTGATTTATATGACAATTTCACCTTGTAAGTTTCTCTGTCTAATCTGTAGCATTCATACTCTGTGATGGAAAATCTGCTATTTTCATTAAGGTGGATTTCTTGAATACATGCTATGGCAAAGATTTTGCCAGCAGTAATTTATTTACTGGCCGGTCTCCCTGGCCGAGTTAGCGTCTTTCTCCATAATCCTGTATACTCTCATGAGTGACGTGATGTGCGCGAGAATTGGTAGCGGTTCTCACCTCGTTGGTAACTTATGGGGTATGTGAGCTGGTCACTCAAAAAGCAATGGCAAGCTACTGAGCGTAATCTTGTCTAGAACATCAATAGCAGCTGAAAAATGCTGGTGTTGACTGCAATGTCCTGTAAGGGATATGCCCAAAAAAAATGTATTTATACATTAGATACTTTGTGTGTTCCAATGAAGAATGTGTACAATACCCTTTGCAGATTGATGTGACATGTACTGTTCTTCCTTCCATTTTAAACTACCTTCTTTAAACATCCAATAGTTGAATCTTTTTTAACGCATGTTAATTCCTCTATCTGTTTGTGTCATTTCGTTTGTGTCATTTTGTTGCCACTTAAACTCTTTGCACTTTGCATTTAGTCTGGCGTCTTTTGGTGATTTACACTTTCTTACTGTCTTTATGTCGTCTTTTATATTCATATTGGTTGTATTTACATTTTTCTTCTAATCACCATCAGTTGTAGAATTTCTTCTATCATCCATTTGCGTTAAGCAGTATTACTCATCAATCATTTATCCTTGCTTTTATTTCACAACCAGATAAATACAGGTTACATATAAATAGGTAGGGATTATTAATAACAAGAAACCATGTGTATAAATGCAGTTTCTTGCAGCACAATGTCCGCTGTTAAATATTACACTTACTATTGTAATTCTAGAGTGAAAAAGTACCCCTAAGGACAACAGTTGATTCTCCAGTCAAAATGACCCTCTCATTATCATTGGTAACCCACAAGTCACCCCCTCGTTTCGAACACTGACGAGCTGTTGGATATAAAAGTCATAAGCATATTATTACATTGCATGCCTGATATCATAACTATAGGTTTTAGCAGATAGACGTGTTCACATCACACTGTTCAAATAGATTAATAACACTTTACATGTGGCACAATTTGGTCACATTTTCAAAGCCAAAGCTGTTAAAGTGAGAGCCTACCAAAAAATAACACAGAAACTACTACAGAAGTTAGAGAGTGGATAAGGATGGATAAAAGACAATACGTAGATGCTGTCTTTGCTGTCTTGCTGGCACCTTCAACCTTGTTCCCCAGAATTTGTAGTTTGTATATGGTTTGTAATTTTTCCTTGCCCTCTTAGACTGCATTCAATGGCCGCCTGCAGTATTGCTTTGTTCAGCTTCTGCCATGGTTTTCATTTTGCCTTGTCATGTGTTTATGTTTTCACAGTACTTGTCTGTTAGCATCCCATGAAGACCAATATATCACTGCATGTTAGAATCTCAATCAGCTCGTTTATAATTCAAACAAGGTAATGACGCTGGCTCCTGCAGAGTATATGCCATGTTCATGACAGCTTTGATTGGTCAGTGGTCATTGCTTGCTAATTGATCAAGCACATGGTGATCAATTGTGTGGAGATATCTCCTGTGCAGAAAGGCAAGTCTGAAAAGGTAGTGGTACACAATCTTTCGAAGTAGAAGTTGGCTTTGTCATCCTGTTTATTAATTAGACAGCTAGGGGGTAATATGGCAGCAGACTGCCTTATGTTGGTTTTTTTTATAAATTGGTATGGGTGCCAGTCGTTCAGAAAGCGATGGCAAACTACTGAACATAAACTTTAAACTTGCCTAGAGATTACAAACAGCCAAAAAATGCTGGGGTTGACTGTGGCGTCCTATAAAGGATATGCAACTAACTTTTTTGTTGATTCGATGGAGATAATAATCTATTTCCCTGTCCTCCGCTTCATCTCATCTGTTATTAGTATCTGGGTATCACCATCTTTCTGAGTGGTTATTAAACTCTATGGCCATTATGTGGTTCTTCTTCTGTGTCTTCTTCTGCCCTCTGTCCCCCACTGGGGCATAGGCCCTCAACTAAACCATGCCTCACTGCCCTATCTGTTGCTGTCTCCTGCAGCTCCCTTCATGTCCTCTCTACATTGTTCATCTCTGTCTGTAATTATTTCCATCGTATAATTTTAGGTCTCCCGCTGTTCATCTCTGTCTGTAATTATTTCCATCGTATAATTTTAGGTCTCCCGCTGTTCATCTCTGTCTGTAATTATTTCCATCGTATAATTTTAGGTCTCCCGCTATTTTGTGCAACTTGTGGGTTCCAGACAAGAGAGTGTCTTGTTAAATTGTCCTCATGTTTAATCAGTGTATGTCCTATCCAGCACCAGTGTCTATTCCTCACTTTTTGATTCACTAGAATTTGTTTAGTTCTCTCCATGAGCCCTACATTGGTGCCACTGCCACACTATTCTGTGCAGACAACAATTAGTGAATGTTTGTAGTTTATTTGTAATATTTTGGTCATTCTCCATGTTTCTGACCCATACATTTGTAGCTTCATGCTTGAAAGTGTTTTATCTTTAGCTGCTAGATACAGATTGTAAATTCTAAATTCCTCTTCCTTTATCATTATGTCAACCCCTATATTTCTGCTCGAATGTTAGTGTTCACTGATACTTCACTGCATGGTTTTGAATTTCATATAAGTAGTAGAACTCCACTCTTGTGTCCCACACAGTCAAGCCAAATTTGTATATGCTGTTAGTGATCACAAGATGTGGAGAAGCATATTATATAAATGTAAATCATGCACAAACAACACAAAACAAAAACAGGTGTGTACTGCACAATCACCTACCATAGAAACTTGTTTTGCCCAACTCTTTTGCCCAGTAGGGAACAGCAACTGTATGCCATGCACCTGGTAGTTGACAAACCGCAAGATTATACTTCTATTTAATAATACAGCAGCTGTATGCCATAAACTGGTAGTTGTTGACAAGTAACAAGGTTATACTATTGTTCAGTATAACAGCAATTGTGTGCCATGCACCTGGCAGTTGACAAACCACAAGATTATACTTCTATTCAGTCATACAGTATGCCATGCACCTGGTAAGTAGAAAGTAAGTAAGGGACCCCTTTCTATGCCTTAAGGCACATTGAGCATATGGTGCAAGACCCATATTTGTGTAGACCAATCAGCGCTCGGTGGGTCATGTGGCCAGTACCTCACCGGCTGCCTTTACTTCCCAAGACATTTCTTGGTACCTATTTTAGGCTGGGAGCCAGGGCCATTTTTTAAAATCTGAATCTGCCCTGATGGGGATTGGATACATGACCACCAGGCCGGTGTCTAACCCCTATGCTATTGTGGCTCCCATCTACCTAGTAGTTGACAAATGACAAATAGCAAGACTATACTAATGTTCAATGCAACAGCAACTGTATGCCATGTAGCTAGTAGTTGTTGACAAATAGAAAGACTATACTAATGTTCAATGTAACAGCAACTGTATGCCATGTAGCTAGTAGTTGTTGACAAATAGCAAGACTATACTAATGTTCAATGTAACAGCAACTGTATGCCATGTAGCTAGTAGTTGTTGACAAATAGCAAGACTATACTAATGTTCAATGCAACAGTAACTGTATGCCATGAAGCTAGTAGTTGTTGACAAATAGCAAGACTATACTAATGTTCAATGCAACAGCAACTGTATGCCATGTAGCTAGTAGTTGTTGACACATAGCAAGACTATACTAATGTTCAATGTAACAGCAACTGTATGCCATGTAGCTAGTTGTTGTTGACAAATAGCAAGACTATACTAATGTTCAATGCAACAGTAACTGTATGCCATGTAGCTAGTAGTTGTTGACAAATAGCAAGACTATACTAATGTTCAATGCAACAGTAACTGTATGCCATGTAGCTAGTAGTTGTTGACAAATAGCAAGACTATACTAATGTTCAATGCAACAGTAACTGTATGCCTTGAAGCTAGTAGTTGTTGACAAATAGCAAGACTATACTAATGTTCAATGCAACAGTAACTGTATGCCTTGAAGCTAGTAGTTGTTGACAAATAGCAAGACTATACTAATGTTCAATGCAACAGTAACTGTATGCCATGTAGCTAGTAGTTGCTGACAAATAGCAAGACTATACTAATGTTCAATGCAACAGCAACTGTATGCCTTGAAGCTAGTAGTTGTTGACAAATAGCAAGACTATACTAATGTTCAATGCAACATTAACTGTATGCCATGTAGCTAGTAGTTGTTGACAAATAGCAAGACTATACTAATGTTCAATGCAACATTAACTGTATGCCGTGTAGCTAGTAGTTGTTGACAAATAGCAAGACTATACTAATGTTCAATGCAACAGTAACTGTATGCCATGTAGCTAGTAGTTGCTGACAAATAGCAAGACTATACTAATGTTCAATGCAACATTAACTGTATGCCATGTAGCTAGTAGTTGTTGACAAATAGCAAGACTATACTAATGTTCAATGCAACATTAACTGTATGCCATGTAGCTAGTAGTTGTTGACAAATAGCAAGACTATACTAATGTTCAATGCAACAGCAACTGTATGCCATGTAGCTAGTAGTTGTTGACAAATAGCAAGACTATACTAATGTTCAATGCAACAGTAACTGTATGCCATGTAGCTAGTAGTTGTTGACAAATAGCAAGACTATACTAATGTTCAATGCAACAGCAACTGTATGCCATGTAGCTAGTAGTTGTTGACAAATAGCAAGACTATACTAATGTTCAATGCAACAGTAACTGTATGCCATGTAGCTAGTAGTTGCTGACAAATAGCAAGACTATACTAATGTTCAATGCAACATTAACTGTATGCCATGTAGCTAGTAGCTGTTGACAAATAGCAAGACTATACTAATGTTCAATGCAACAGCAACTGTATGCCATGTAGCTAGTAGTTGTTGACAAATAGCAAGACTATACTAATGTTCAATGCAACAGCAACTGTATGCCATGTAGCTAGTAGTTGTTGACAAATAGCAAGACTATACTAATGTTCAATGCAACAGCAACTGTATGCCATGTAGCTAGTAGTTGTTGACAAATAGCAAGACTATACTAATGTTCAATGCAACAGTAACTGTATGCCATGTAGCTAGTAGTTGCTGACAAATAGCAAGACTATACTAATGTTCAATGCAACAGTAACTGTATGCCATGTAGCTAGTAGTTGCTGACAAATAGCAAGACTATACTAATGTTCAATACAACAGCAACTGTATGCCATGTAGCTAGTAGTTGTTGACAAATAGCAAGACTATACTAATGTTCAATACAACAGCAACTGTATGCCATGTAGCTAGTTGTTGTTGACAAATAGCAAGACTATACTAATGTTCAATGCAACAGTAACTGTATGCCATGTAGCTAGTAGTTGCTGACAAATAGGAAGACTATACTAATGTTCAATGCAACATTAACTGTATGCCATGTAGCTAGTAGCTGTTGACAAATAGCAAGACTATACTAATGTTCAATGCAACAGCAACTGTATGCCATGAAGCTAGTAGTTGTTGACAAATAGCAAGACTATACTAATGTTCAATGCAACAGTAACTGTATGCCATGTAGCTAGTAGTTGTTGACAAATAGCAAGACTATACTAATGTTCAATGCAACAGCAACTGTATGCCATGTAGCTAGTAGTTGTTGACAAATAGCAAGACTATACTAATGTTCAATGCAACAGTAACTGTATGCAATGTAGCTAGTAGTTGCTGACAAATAGCAAGACTATACTAATGTTCAATGCAACAGCAACTGTATTCCATGTAGCTAGTAGTTGTTGACAAATAGCAAGACTATACTAATGTTCAATGCAACAGTAACTGTATGCCATGTAGCTAGTAGTTGCTGACAAATAGCAAGACTATACTAATGTTCAATGCAACAGCAACTGTATGCCATGTAGCTAGTAGTTGTTGACAAATAGCAAGACTATACTAATGTTCAATACAACAGCAACTGTATGCCATGTAGCTAGTTGTTGTTGACAAATAACAAGACTATACTAATGTTCAATGCAACAGTAACTGTATGCCATGTAGCTAGTAGTTGCTGACAAATAGCAATACTATACTAATGTTCAATGCAACAGTAACTGTATGCCATGAAGCTAGTAGTTGTTGACAAATAGCAAGACTATACTAATGTTCAATGCAACAGTAACTGTATGCCATGAAGCTAGTAGTTGCTGACAAATAGCAAGACTATACTAATGTTCAATGCAACAGTAACTGTATGCCATGAAGCTAGTAGTTGTTGACAAATAGCAAGACTATACTAATGTTCAATGCAACAGCAGCTGTATGCCATGAAGCTAGTAGTTGACAAATAGCAAGACTATACTAATGTTCAATGCAACAGTAACTGTATGCCATGTAGCTAGTAGTTGTTGACAAATAGCAAGACTATACTAATGTTCAATACAACAGCAACTGTATGCCATGTAGCTAGTAGTTGTTGACAAATAGCAAGACTATACTAATGTTCAATGCAACAGCAACTGTATGCCATGTAGCTAGTAGTTGTTGACAAATATCAAGACTATACTAATGTTCAATGCAACAGCAACTGTATGCCATGTAGCTAGTAGTTGTTGACAAATAGCAAGACTATACTAATGTTCAATACAACAGCAGCTGTATGCCATGTAGCTAGTAGTTGTTGACAAATATCAAGACTATACTCCTGTTCAAGAAAATAGCATCACCGTGTCTTATGCTCGTTTACTTTAAACTGTATATTTTACTCTCTTGATTTTTTTCTGACAGAAAGCAATTCTTCTTATTAGTCACATCCATAAAATATTAAGAATGATCATGAAAAAATATAACGTAAAATAATGAGGCAGAAGAGGAACAGTGTGAAGAGCACAAATAATGATGTATACTAGGCACTGTAATAAAGTTCCAATTTGGCAACTTCTTCTGTCACCCTTTATCCCCATTGAGGCATAGGCCCTCAAGCACCTGACTCCAAGCCCTCTTATCCTTAGCTACCTCATGCAGCTCTGTCTAAGCCCTCTTACCCTTAGCTATCTCAAGCACCTGACTCCAAGCCCTCTTATCCTTAGCTATCTCATGCAGCTCTGTCCAAGCCCTCTTATCGTTAGCTACCTCATGCAGCTCTGTCCAAGCCCTTTTATCCTTAGCTACCTCATGCAGCTCTGTCTAAGCCCTCTTACCCTTAGCTATCTCAAGAACCTGACTCCAAGCCCTCTTATCCTTAGCTATCTCATGCAGCTCACTCCAAGCCCTCTTATCCTTAGCTATCTCATGCAGCTCTGTCCAAGCCCTCTTATCCTTAGCTATCTCATGCAGCTCTATCTAAGCCCTCTTATCCTTAGCTACCTCATGCAGCTCTGTCTAAGCCCTCTTACCCTTAGCTATCTCATGCAGCTCTGTCTAAGCCCTCTTACCCTTAGCTATCTCAAGCACCTGACTCCAAGCCCTCTTATCCTTAGCTATCTCATGCAGCTCTGTCCAAGCCCTTTTATCTTTAGCTATCTCACGCCAGTCTCTGTGGCTAAGGGCTTGCGAACGCAGTTTGTGAGCCCGTATACCCGGGTTCGAAACACAGCGGTGCTGGTTTTTTCGAAAAAGGTATAGGGGCCGGTCGTTCAGAAAGCAATGGAAAACTACTGAACGTAACACTTGCCTAGTACATCAACAGCAGCTGAAAATGCTGGTGTTGACTGCAACGTCCTGTAAGGGATACGCAACAAATAATAATAAATCTCATACAGCTCTGTCTAAGCCCTTTTATCCTTATTATCTCATGCAGCTCTGTTCAAGCCCTCTTATCCTTAGCTATCTCATGCAGCTCTGTCCAAGCCCTCTTATCCTTAGCTATCTCATGCAGCTCTGTCCAAGTCCTCTTATCCTTAGCTATCTCATGCAGCTCTGTCCAAGCCCTCATATCCTTAGCTATCTCATGCAGCTCTGTCCAAGCCCTCTTATCCTTAGCTATCTCATGCAGCTCTGTCCAAGCCCTCTTATCCTTAGCTATCTCATGCACCTCACTCCAAGCCCTCTTATCCTTAGCTATCTCATGCACCTCACCCCAAGCCCTCTTATCCTTAGCTATCTCATGCACCTCACCCCAAGCCCTCTTATCCTTAGCTATCTCATGCACCTCACCCCAAGCCCTCTTATCCTTAGCTATCTCATGCAGCTCTGTCCAAGCCCTCTTATCCTTAGCTATCTCATGCAGCTCTGTCCAAGCCCTCTTATCCTTAGCTATCTCATGCAGCTCACCCCAAGCCCTCTTATCCTTAGCTATCTCATGCACCTCACTCCAAGCCCTCTTATCCTTAGCTATCTCATGCACCTCACCCCAAGCCCTCTTATCCTTAGCTATCTCATGCACCTCACCCCAAGCCCTCTTATCCTTAGCTATCTCATGCAGCTCTGTCCAAGCCCTCTTATCCTTAGCTATCTCATGCAGCTCTGTCCAAGCCCTCTTATCCTTAGCTATCTCATGCACCTCACTCCAAGCCCTCTTATCCTTAGCTATCTCATGCACCTCACCCCAAGCCCTCTTATCCTTAGCTATCTCATGCAGCTCTGTCCAAGCCCTCTTATCCTTAGCTATCTCATGCAGCTCTGTCCAAGCCCTCTTATCCTTAGCTATCTCATGCAGCTCTGTCCAAGCCCTCTTATCCTTAGCTATCTCATGCAGCTCTGTCCAAGCCCTCTTATCCTTAGCTATCTCATGCAGCTCTGTCCAAGCCCTCTTATCCTTAGCTATCTCATGCAGCTCTGTCCAAGCCCTCTTATCCTTAGCTATCTCATGCAGCTCTGTCCAAGCCCTCCACATATTATTCATTTCTGTTTCTACTTCTATTCTCCATGTATTTGAGGTCTTCCTCTATTATTTTTGTCCCGTGGCTTCCAGACAAAGGCCATTCTAGTGATACTGTTCTCAAATGTTCTCAATGGATGTCCTGTCCAAGGCCAGTGTCTTGTCTTCGCCTCTTGATGTACTAGTTTGTGTCTAGTTATCACCATGGTTACATCCATAGAAACATATGTCCCAAAGCAGGAACCTGCTCTTGGCATATAAACTATTAGGGCCATCACATGTTTCAGGCCTGAGTGCACGGAGGAATAGGTGGGCAGTCTTTTCCTGGCGCAGTGAACAGCCAGCCCAGACATTGAACCTTCACCTGACTGTGCTCATGCCATTAACAGCACAATTTCATAATCGTTTCTCCAACATTCCCGCTACAGCACATATATACACACTTACAAACACACATGCATCTCTTAACATTAAGTTTTCTGCAATATCAAAGGGCCACACTGCTCTTTGTCATGAGAATTAGCAGAAACATGGCAAGGAAATGATTGTGGATTGAAATTATAACCTGTGCTGTTTAGCATGGCACATAATATAACACGATCTCTCCAACTTATTTTGTGCAATGTACAGCTTGCTTGCTATTTATTCCACATCAATTATGTGGTATGCATGATTCATTGTTTCTTCTTCTTCTGCGTTCATCCAGAGTTTTTTTTTCAGATGTGACTGTGTTGTGTCTGTTTACAGCAGAGCTGCGTTCTTGCGCCATTAAGCCGACACATCCGACTTCTGCGGGCAGATTAATTGTTTGAACATTTCTTACAAGATTTTTTTTTTGGTTCTCCACATGATCTTTTTCAGGAGAAAAACAAAACAACATGCCTAGAACCCACAGGGCAAAGAAAATAGGAGACATAAAGACTGATGAATAAGATGAGGAGTACATGGAGGGAGCTGCAGTAAAAGATGGTAAAAGATAGGATGTGTGAGTTGATTGAGGTTATATGCTACATTGGAGACAAAAAGGTACAAGGAGGAGTAGGAAAAAGCAGAAGATGAAGAAGAGGAGTTAGTGGAAGCGGGGGCATCTGAGGAGAAGAAAGAAAAGAAAGAAGTAGGAGGAGGATGAGGAGGAAGAAGGAGAAAGAAGAATCTAAATAATTACCACAAGGTTTATTCTTCAGTTATAAATAAATATTCAAATAAACAAACCTGTGACAGGATCTTCTGGGATACCATACCAGGGTGCGAACAATCTGGACACAAAATCATACACGTTTCCCTTGCTGTCCACACATCCATTCTCCCTGGACCCTTTCAAAGTGATGCCCACTCCTTTCACAAGCCCAGTACTGTCTGACTCGATCATTTTGTCAATCTGAGGCTTCAGTGCTTCTAAGAATTCCCTAAAATTACACAGAATAAACATAAATCATACCAGAAATGTTGTCTAAGCTACTGGGAGGTATTCCAACTTGTCATGTTTTTCAGTCCAAACACTGGTATGACATTTCTGAACATGTCTGTCCTCCATTGCAGATTTGTGACATTCTATTACACCTCTTCTTTGGAAGGTAACCTTGTCTTCCACAACCACTTGGGGGTTTGCTACCTTCACCTTTTATAGCAACTTTCAGCTGTCAAAACAAGTTAGTGCCCTTCACAGTTAGTAAACAAATCATAGCATATCACCCTAAGTGCTCAGATCCCCTCCTCATTATCTGCCTCAGCGTGTAATGACTTATGACAGAAGTTCTGTGATAGTTGACTGTTCTTATGTGGCTCCCTTCATAATGCTCTTGCCTAACTTCACTTCATTTGACATGACACTCCTGCAGTCTGGTAAAAGTTGCAGAACCACATCCATCCCTTGAATAATTTACTCATCCTGCCTCCGAAAAGGCATTCAGAATGTGAGCCTGGTCCTTTGCTCATCCGCTCCTGACAGTTGCCAGACCCGTAAGTCAATCTGCTCATTTGTGTCCTCTCACACCTACTTACCTTGGTACAACATCTGTGTCTCTCTATAATCCATCTCAACCTGCTTCACATTTCTTCTCTTCCAATTTAAGAACTATCACTGCATCAGTGCATTCTCCATTGTAATTCATGATACCATCTAGAAAAATTAATGTAATTGGAAGGCTCTCATTTTGCACTGTCATTTTTGCAGGACTGATAACCATTTGTTATTTCAGTATCTTTGACTGATCCTTAAACTCAGCTTCTTTCTAGAAAATAAAGACATAGTCTTGTACTCTCTATTTATGACAGTCTTTTCTACTTTGTCCCTCTTTTGAGATGGCTGAATCACATCAGGTTATGCACCTCTGTTCAGAGATAGGTGTATCTAACTATGGCATGCATTTGTGTAATTTTTACTTTCTTTACACACATTCCATTCAAGAGATGCGGCCCTATGGTTTACTCTTTGCAATCTCCAACTGCTGTGGGATTTTTTAATGTGTGCAAGTAGAAAATTAGATGTTGTTTGCCCTTATATGAGAAGGTTAGGTATCAGATCTACCTATCAAAGACAAAAGGATTATAGGATAATATCATTAGAAAGTAATGGTTCTTGTAAACATTCCCCCATCTATGCTGATATTCCACACCACAACTCATCTATGTCAGTAATTTTGCATCCACTGACAATATTTCAATTCCTTATCTATGTACGTGACTTTACATCCACATCTGACAGCATTGCTACCACCTGTCTACATGACTTTACATCCACTATCTGACAGCATTGCTACCACCTGTCTACATGACTTTACATCCACTATCTGACAGCATTGCTACCACCTGTCTACATGACTTTACATCCACTGTATGACAGCAAGGCTACCACCTGTCTACATGACTTTACATCCACTGTCTGACAGCATTGCTACCACCTGTCTACATGACTTTACATCCACTATCTGATAGCATTGCTACCACCTGTCTACATGACTTTACATCCACTGTATGACAGCATTGCTACCAGCTGTCTACATGACTTTACATCCACTATCTGACAGCGTTGCTACCACCTGTCTACATGACTTTACATCCACTATCTGACAGCATTGCTACCACCTGTCTACATGACTTTACATCCACTGTATGACAGCATTGCTACCACCTGTCTACATGACTTTACATCCACTGTATGACAGCATTGCTACCACCTGTCTACATGACTTTACATCCACTATCAGACAGCAATGCTACCACCTGTCTACATGACTTTACATCCACTGTATGACAGCAAGGCTACCACCTGTCTACATGACTTTACATCCACTATCTGACAGCATTGCTACCACCTGTCTACATGACTTTACATCCACTGTATGACAGCATTGCTACCACCTATCTACATGACTTTACATCCACTGTATGACAGCATTGCTATCACCTGTCTACATGACTTTACATCCACTATCTGACAGCGTTGCTACCACCTGTCTACATGACTTTACATCCACTATCAGACAGCAATGCTACCACCTGTCTACATGACTTTACATCCACTGTATGACAGCAAGGCTACCACCTGTCTACATGACTTTACATCCACTATCTGACAGCATTGCTACCACCTGTCTACATGACTTTACATCCACTGTATGACAGCATTGCTATCACATGTCTACATGACTTTACATCCACTGTCTGACAGCATTGCTACCACCTGTCTACATAACTTTACATCCACTGTATGACAGCAAGGCTACCACCTGTCTACATGACTTTACATCCACATCTGACAGCATTGCTACCACCTGTCTACATGACTTTACATCCACTGTCTGACAGCATTGCTATCACATGTCTACATGACTTTACATCCACTATCAGACAGCAAGGCTACCACCTGTCTACATGACTTTACATCCACTGTATGACAGCATTGCTACCACCTGTCTACATGACTTTACATCCACATCTGACAGCATTGCTACCACCTGTCTACATGACTTTACATCCACTGTCTGACAGCAATGCTATCACATGTCTACATGACTTTACATCCACTGTATGACAGCATTGCTACCACCTGTCTACATGACTTTACATCCACATCTGACAGCATTGCTACCACCTGTCTACATGACTTTACATCCACTGTCTGACAGCGTTGCTACCACCTGTCTACATGACTTTACATCCACATCTGACAGCATTGCTATCACATGTCTACATGACTTTACATCCACTATCAGACAGCAAGGCTACCACCTGTCTACATGACTTTACATCCACTGTATGACAGCATTGCTACCACCTGTCTACATGACTTTACATCCACATCTGACAGCATTGCTACCACCTGTCTACATGACTTTACATCCACATCTGACAGCATTGCTACCACCTGTCTACATGACTTTACATCCACATCTGACAGCAAGGCTACCACCTGTCTACATGACTTTACATCCACTGTATGACAGCATTGCTACCACCTGTCTACATGACTTTACATCCACATCTGACAGCATTGCTACCACCTGTCTACATGACTTTACATCCACTATCAGACAGCAATGCTACCACCTGTCTACGTGACTTTACATCCACTGTATGACAGCATTGCTACCACCTGTCTACATGACTTTACATCCACTGTATGACAGCATTGCTACCACCTGTCTACATGACTTTACATCCACTGTCTGACAGCATTGCTATCACATGTCTGCGTGATTTTACATCCACTATCAGACAGCAATGCTACCACCTGTCTACATGACTTTACATCCACTGTCTGACAGCAATGCTACCACCTGTCTACATGACTTTACATCCACATCTGACAGCAATGCTACCACCTGTCTACATTGACTTTACATCCACTGTCTGACAGCATTGCTACCACCTGTCTACATGACTTTACATCCACTATCTGACAGCAATTCTACCACCTGTCTACATGACTTTACATCCACTGTATGACAGCAAGGCTACCACCTGTCTACATGACTTTACATCCACTGTCTGACAGCAATGCTACCACCTGTCTACGTGACTTTACATCCACTGTCTTACAGCAATGCTATCACCTGTCTGTATGACTTGACATCCACAGTCTGACAGCATTGCTATCACATGTCTACATGACTTTACATCCACTGTCTGAAAGCATTGCAATCACCTTCTATGTGAGTGACTAGTTAGTTAGTCGACAGATCATCTTCATTGCTCATCGAACCATTCAGTCCATAACTGCTCAGATCCCTTCCTTAGTAAATCCTGCAGCGTGTAGCAACTGACAACACCAGTTCTGTGTTGGTTTATTACTCTTCTTTGGCTTCCCGTGTAATGTTCTTGTTTGGCTACACTTTTCTTTTAATTTGCTGTTCTTGCAGTCTGACCATGGTTGTAGATTCATAGTCATCACTTGGTTCTCGCAAAATTCTTACTTCTCGTAGAGCATTCGGAATGTCAGCCTGGTCCATGGCTCATCCCCCTTCCACAGTAGCCTTACCTGCAAGCTTGTCGGCACGCTCATTTCTTCGTACACCCGCATGCCCTGGCAGCAAGATTAAACTAATCTTCGCCAGCCTAGACCGCTCCAGAGACAGCAGCCACTTTCTTCGGATCCACGCCATCTCTATCTTCTTGAGAATACTCATTGAATCACTAAGGAAACATGCCCTAGTGAATGTCTGTGTCTCAAGCCATGTTATTGCTTTACTTAACTGCCATAACTTACATAGTCAGGCTACTTGTGGTAAAAGCAAAAGCACCAGAATCTTCCTTCACAATTTTCCCTTCAGCATGACCCGTAAAAGCCCATGAGCTTCTCACTCGTCGAACGATCGACCCATCTGTGTAAATGACAGCATCACCCTCCAAAGAATTCTCGAAAATCAAAGCCTGTACTTCCGCCTCCAGGGCAGCTGGATTTTCTTGTCTACATTTTCTGTCCAGATGGATGCAAACTGAAAATGACGAACAGATATCTGTTGGCATTCATACCCACTCCTTGCCAGGTTCTAAGTCCTCAAGTGAACACACCTGTTGAAGAATGTCTTTGGCTTGACCCATCCACGACTTTCCTCTTTTTAACCTGCTGCCCTTTACCTTCTTAATTTCACTGTGCAGTGGATGTTGTGTGTTTGCAGTGACTCTGAGGTAGGTACGTGCTCCGAAAATTTGTTTCCTGTCCTCAATGGTTGGAAAATCAAGAAGGTGGCGCAGCGCCCTGCATGCTGTATCTCTTATACATCCAAGAATAATACGCATAGCTTTGTTCTGTATCCTTTCCATCTTTTCCATCTGCTTAGGGGATGATAGTTAAGATCGCCATCACATACTCCAAAACAGACAGGACCAGACCCTCATAAAGGAGACATAGATGGCGTTGCTCACAATTTGCCGTTGCAGCCTAACCTCGCTTGGCCTTTGTTATCACCGGGTCTATGTGCTCATGATAAGCAAGACGTCGATCGAAATGTATCCCCAGGTAGTTCACTGCCTGCATTCTTTCCACCATCTCTGAACCCAGATTTACAGTTGGTGTTGGAGTGTTGACAATATGGTTATGATTGATTGATTGACTGATTGATTTAGGAACTGACATCACAGCATTTGGGGCATTCCCATAAGCACTCCATCCCCATCCTCAGCAGCCAGCGAAGAGTTCCAACACCAATAGTACCAGTAGCAATATGATTATATGTCCGTCTCACCTTTCCTCTGAGCGTCGAGTGTCGGCCAGAACCCCTAGTCACTCCACGCTGTCTCATTCTTGCCAGACCATGGTGATCCATTTGCTCCTCCGAGATGTACACGTGCTCCCAAAAGGCCGCAACGTCTGCCTTGTCATGCATCAATACTCCACCAAGTTTTGCAGAGCCAGCCAATCTGTCCGCCTGTTCATTCCCCAGCACACCGGCATGCCCCGGAGAAAAGATCCAGGCGATGCTTGCCACCCGTGACCTCCGAAGCGAAGCAAGCCACTCTGCCCGAAGCTTGCCTGTCCTCACCTTCCTCAGCATGCTTTCTGAGTCAGTTACAATCACGATGTGTGTGTGTATCGTATTCTCCATCCAGCGGAAAGCTGCACTGACCGCCTCCACCTCCATTCTTAAGCTAGATGTTGTGGTATCATATGCCAGGCTCTCCTGCACCAAACGTCGACCATTAGCTTTTGCTAAGAACCCCCAGGCACTTCTCCTACTTCTCAAAACCGACCTATCTGTGTAGATAATCACATCACCCAAGCGAGTATTATCCTGAATTAGTTGCTGGATTTCCACTTCCGTGGCCCCTGCTGGCCACTCCCTGCACTCCCGGCTCAATGTGATTATAACTCTGCACAAGTCTGACTGCTCCGCTGGCACTCTGACCCACTCCTCTCCTCGCCTAATGTTCTCCAAGGGGCACACCTGTCTGATCGTATCCTCCGCCTGAGCCATCCATGATTTCCCTCTTATCAGTCGCTGACCCTTAACGGCGTCCAGTGCCTCATGCAACGGGTGATCTGTGTCTGCAGCTACTCTGAGGTATGCCTTCGCCTTCATCACCCTGTGTCTACCAGCAACAGTCAGCAGACTAAGGATGTAATGCATACACACTACTGGGGTGTCTTTGGTGCTTCCCAGAATGACTCGCATTGCTTCGTTCTGTATGAGCTCTAATTTCACCAGCTGACTCTTTGAGACAGTGAGCAGTCCTAGTCCATAATCAATCACTGAGAGGATCAAGTGCTGGTATAGTGTGAAAAGCATTCTCTGCTCTGTGTCCATTGCAGCCATAGTTTTAAGTGCATTGAGTCCCTTTTGAGACCTTGTCACAACCGTCTCCACATGGTCCTTGAAGGACAGGCTCCTGTCAAATGTGATTCCCAGGCACTTCAGTTTGTAGTGGTTATTCAAAGAGAAGTAGTGGTTATTCAAAGATAAAAATGTCACTGCTGCCATCGTTGGGTTGACCATTTCCCCCAGATTCCACACACAATGTGCTTGTGTGATTTAATTCTGTTTGTAGATCCACAGCAACTCGATCTCTATCCTTACCCTGATGATAAACTAACACATCGTCGGCATATGACAATATCCTCTCCAGTTCTCTGATCTGCTCGCTGGTAATTCTCACAGTGTTGGCGTTGAACAGCACCGGAGATAATGGTGATCCCTGTGGCAGGCCTGGATATATTGTTGTTGGTTCAGAGGTCCAACTGCCACATCTAAAAACTACTTACCATTGGAAGAGAGCTGCGGCGATCCAACTAAGGAGGAATGGTCTTATCTTGAGTTCAAGAAGCTCAAGCATTAAGAAATCCAATGGTACTCTGTTGTATGCATCCTCAAGATAAATCACTGCAGCACATGTTTCAATGCCTGAGTGGGAACCTTCATAGACATCCTGGACAAAAACTCCAGGTCTAGGTTTCTCTGTTTGAACAGTACCCTCCAAGGGTAGGTGGGAAACAGCCTTGCCTCTCCAGTTGACTTGATATTTTCCTGGCAATTAACTTCTCAAGCAGTTTGCCTGTTGCAGTTTGCCTGTTGTATTTTGCATGGTTATTACCTGATATCCCTGAATTTGTTGTGTGGTCTATGTAAGTGACTTTACATCCACTGTCTGGCAGCAATGCTACCACCTGTCTATGTAAGTGACTTTACATCCACTGTCTGACAGCAATGCTACCACCTGTCTATGTAAGTGACTTTACATCCACTGTCTGGCAGCAATGCTACCACCTGTCTATGTAAGTGACTTTACATCCACTGTCTGACAGCAATGCTACCACCTGCCTACACGACTTAACATCCAGTCTGACATCATTGCTATCACCTGTATGGGTGACTTCACATCCACAATCTGACAGCACTGCTATCACATATCTACATGACTTTATATCCACTGTCTGACAGCATTGCTATCACTTGTCTATGTAAGTGACTTTACATCCACTGTCTGACAGCACTGCTATCACCTGTCTATGTAAGTGACTTTACATCCACTGTCTGACAGCACTGCTATCACCTGTCTATGTAAGTGACTTTACATCCACTGTCTGACAGCACTGCTATCACCTGTCTATGTAAGTGACTTTACATCCACTGTCTGACAGCACTGCTATCACCTGTCTATGTAAGTGACTTTACATCCACTGTCTGACAGCATTGCTATCACCTGTATAGGTGACTTTACATCCACAGTCTGACAGCACTGTTAACAATTGTCTATGTAAGCGACTTTACATCCACGGTCTGACAGCACTGTTAACAATTGTCTATGTAAGTGACTTTACATCCACAGTCTGACAGCACTGTTAACAATTGTCTATGTAAGTGACTTTACATCCACAGTCTGACAGCACTGTTAACAATTGTCTATGTAAGTGACTTTACATCCACTGTCTGACAGCACTGCTATCACCTGTCTATGTAAGTGACTTTACATCCACTGTCTGACAGCACTGCTATCACCTGTCTATGTAAGTGACTTTACATCCACTGTCTGACAGCACTGCTATCACCTGTCTATGTAAGTGACTTTACATCCACTGTCTGACAGCACTGCCATCACCTGTCTATGTAAGTGACTTTACATCCACTGTCTGACAGCATTGCTATCACCTGTATAGGTGACTTTACATCCACAGTCTGACAGCACTGTTAACAATTGTCTATGTAAGTGACTTTACATCCACGGTCTGACAGCACTGCTATCACCTGTCTATGTAAGTGACTTTACATCCACAGTCTGACAGCACTGTTAACAATTGTCTATGTAAGTGACTTTACATCCACAGTCTGACAGCACTGCTATCACCTGTCTATGTAAGTGACTTTACATCCACAGTCTGACAGCACTGTTAACAATTGTCTATGTAAGTGACTTTACATCCACTCTGACAGCACTGCTATCACCTGTCTATTTAAGTGACTTTACATCCACAGTCTGATAGCACTGCTATCACCTGTCTATGTAAGTGACTTTACATCCACAGTCTGACAGCACTGCTATCACCTGTCTATGTAAGTGACTTTACATCCACAGTCTGACAGCACTGTTAACAATTGTCTATGTAAGTGACTTTACATCCACTGTCTGACAGCACTGCTATCACCTGTCTATGTAAGTGACTTTACATCCACTGTCTGACAGCACTGCTATCACCTGTCTATGTAAGTGACTTTACATCCACTGTCTGACAGCACTGCTATCACCTGTCTATGTAAGTGACTTTACATCCACAGTCTGACAGCACTGTTAACAATTGTCTATGTAAGTGACTTTACATCCACTGTCTGACAGCACTGCTATCACCTGTCTATGTAAGTGACTTTACATCCACTGTCTGACAGCACTGCTATCACCTGTCTATGTAAGTGACTTTACATCCACTGTCTGACAGCACTGCTATCACCTGTCTATGTAAGTGACTTTACATCCACTGTCTGACAGCACTGCTATCACCTGTCTATGTAAGTGACTTTACATCCACTGTCTGACAGCACTGCTATCACCTGTCTATGTAAGTGACTTTACATCCACTGTCTGACAGCACTGCTATCACCTGTCTATGTAAGTGACTTTACATCCACAGTCTGACAGCACTGCTATCACCTGTCTATTTAAGTGACTTTACATCCACATTCTGACAGCACTGCTATCACCTGTCTATGTAAGTGACTTTACATCCACAGTCTGACAGCACTGCTATCACCTGTCTATGTAAGTGACTTTACATCCACAGTCTGACAGCACTGTTAACAATTGTCTATGTAAGTGACTTTACATCCACTGTCTGACAGCACTGCTATCACCTGTCTATGTAAGTGACTTTACCTCCACTGTCTGACAGCACTGCTATCACCTGTACTATGTAAGTGACTTTACAATCCGACTGTCTGAAAGCAAGCATCTGCTATAACCTGTCTATGTAAGTGACTTACATCCACTGTCTTGACAGCAACTGCTATCACCACCTGTCTAATGTAATGTGACTTACATCCACATGTCTGACAGCACTTGCTAGCGACCTGTCGATGGAATGACTTTACAAATCCGACAGATCTGACAGAGCATCTGGCGATCGACAATGGTCTATGTTAAGTAGACTTTACATCCAAGTCTGTGACAGCACTGCTACGACCTGTCTAACTGGTAAGTGACATTTCCATCCACAGTCTGACAGCAACTGTTAACAATTGCTATGTAAGGGACTTTACATCCACATGTCTGACAGCACTGTTAACAATTGTCTATGTAAGTGACTTTACATCCACAGTCTGACAGCACTGTTAACAATTGTCTATGTAAGTGACTTTACATCCACTGTCTGACAGCACTGCTATCACCTGTCTATGTAAGTGACTTTACATCCACTGTCTGACAGCACTGCTATCACCTGTCTATGTAAGTGACTTTACATCCACTGTCTGACAGCACTGCTATCACCTGTCTATGTAAGTGACTTTACATCCACTGTCTGACAGCACTGCCATCACCTGTCTATGTAAGTGACTTTACATCCACTGTCCTGACAGCATTGCTATCACCTGTATAGGTGACTTTACATCCCACAGTCCTGACAGCACTGTTAACAATTGTCTATGTAAGTGACTTTACATCCCCGGTCTGACCAGCACTGCTATCACCTGTCTATGTAAGTGACTTTACAATCCACAGTCTGACAGCACTGTTAACAATGTCTATGTAAGTGACTTTACATCCACAGTCTGACAGCACTGCTATCACCTGTCTATGTAAGTGACTTTACATCCACATGTCTGACAGTCACTGCTTCACATGTCTATGTAAGTGACTTTACATCCACGTCTGACAGCACTGCTATCACCTGTCTATGTAAGTGACTTTACATCCACGTCTGACAGTCACTGCTATCACCTGTGGCTATGTAAGTGACTTACATCCACTGTCTGACAGCACTGCTCATCACCTGTCTATGTAAGTGACTTTACATCCACGTCTGACAGCACTGCTATCACCTGTCTATGTATAAGTGACTTTACATCCACTGTCTGACAGCACTGCTATCACCGGTCTATGTAAGTGACTTTACATCCACTGTCTGACAGCACTGCTATACACCTGTCTATGTAAGTGACTTTACATCCACAGTCTGACAGCACTGCTTAACACTTGTCTATGGTAAGTGGACTTTACATCCACTGTCTGACAGCACTGCTATCACCTGTCTAATGTAAGTGACTTTACATCCACATGTCTGACAGCACTGCTATCACCTGTCTATGTAAGTGACTTTACATCCACTGTCTGACAGCACTGCTATCACCTTGTCTATGTAAGTGACTTTACATCCACATGTCTGACAGCACTGCTATCACCTGTCTATGTAAGTGACTTTACATCACTGTCTGACAGCACTGCTATCACCTGCTATGTAAGGTGACTTTACATCCACAGTCTGACAGCACTGTTAACAATTGTCTATGTAAGTGACTTTACATCCACAGTCTGACAGCACTGCTATCACCTGTCTATGTAAGTGACTTTACATCCACAGTCTGACAGCACTGTTAACAATTGTCTATGTAAGTGACTTTACATCCACAGTCTGACAGCACTGCTATCACCTGTCTATGTAAGTGACTTTACATCCACAGTCCTGACAGCACTGTTCAACAATTGTCTATGTAAGTGACTTTACATCCACAGTCTGACAGCACTGCTATCACCTGTCTATGTAAGTGACTTTACATCCACTGTCTGACAGCACTGCTATCCACCTGTCTATAGGTGACTTTACATCCACAGTCTGACAGCACTGCTATCACCTGTCTAAGTAAGTGACTTTAATCCACTGTCTGACAGCACTGCATCACCTGTCTAGTAAGGACTTTACATCCACTGTCTGACAGCATGTATCACCTGTATAAGTGACTTTACATCCACTCTGACAGCACTGTAACCTTCTATGTAAGTGCTTTATCACAGTCTGACAGCACTGTTAAAATGTCTATGTAAGTGACTTTCATCCACAGTCTGACAGCACTGCTATACCTTCTATGTAAGTGACTTTACATCCACAGTCTACAGCACTGTAACAACTGTCTATGTAAGTGACTTTACATCCACGTCTGACAGCACTGCTATCACCTGTCTTAAGTGACTTTACATCCACGTCTGAAGCACTGTTAACAATTGTCTAGTAAGTGACTTTACATCCACAGTCTGACAGCACTGCTATCACCTGTCTATGTAAGTGACTTTACATCCACAGTCTGACAGCACTTAACAATTTTAAGTGACTTTACATCCACAGTCTGACAGCCCACACCTGTCTATGTAAGTGACTTTACATCCACTGTCTGACAGCACTGCTTAATCAATTGTCTATGTAAGTGACTTTACATCCACTGTCTGACAGCACTGCTATCACCTGTCTATGTAAGTGACTTACATCCACATGTCTGACAGCACTGCTTATCACATTGTCTATGTAAGTGACTTTACATCCACATGTCTGACAGCACTGCTATCACCTGTCTATGTAAGTGACTTTACATCCACTGTCTGACAGCACTGCTATACACTGTCTATGTAAGTGACTTTACATCCACAGTCTGACAGCACTGCTATCACCTGTCTATGTAAGTGACTTTACATCCACTGTCTGACTAGCACTGCTATCACCTGTCTATGTAAGTGACTTTACATCCACTGTCTGACAGCACTGCTATCACCTGTCTATGTAAGTGACTTTACATCCACTGTCTGACAGCACTGCTATCACCTTCTTTAAGTGACTTTACATCACCTGACAGCACTTACATCTATTAAGTGCTTTACATCCACGCTACACCTTCTAATGTCATGTAATACTTTACTCAAGACTGTACACCTGTTATAAGTACTTTAATCCCTGTCTACACTGTTCACCTGCTTGTAATGCTTTCACCCTTACGCACTGTACATTCATGTAATGACTTTAATCCCTTCTGCACTTGCTACCTCTTTAAGTGACTTTACATCCACGTCTGACAGCACTGTTACTGTCTATGTAAGTGACTTTACATCCACGTCTGACAGCACTGCTATCACCTGCTATTAAGTGACTTTACATCCACGTCTGACAGCACTGTAACTGTTATGTAAGTGATTTACATCACACTGCACACTGCTAACTTCTAAGTGACTCATTAATGCATGTAAATTTCAAAGTGACTACTCATCTGTCTATAATGCTTTATCACTTACACACGTACATGTCTATGTAAGTGACTTTCATCCACAGTCTGACAGCACTGTTCACCTGTCTATGTAATGACTTTACATCCATGTCTGACAGCACTGTACACTGTCTATGTAAGTGACTTTACTCCACTGTCTGACAGCATCTATACTTATAGTGACTTTACATCCACTGTCTGACAGCATGCTATCACCTGTCTTTGTGACTTTATCACCGTCTGAGACTTTAACCATGTCTAATGCTTACTCCATTAGACTTTCATCACTGTCTAAGATGCTTCACCGTCTAGAACTTTAACATGTCTAGATGCTTACCTCATTAAGCTTTCACCACTGTCTAGATGCTTACTCATTAAGCTTACCATGTCTAGATGCTTACCTCTATTAAGCTTTCATCCACTGTCTAAGATGCTTACTCATGTAAGACTTTACCACTGTCTAAGACTTTCACCCATTAAGACTTCATCCACGTCTAAGACTTTACATCTTTAAGCTTTCATCCACGTCTAAACTTCCTGTCTAGAATACTTTATCCACGTCTGCATTCTGTATACTTTACTATCTAAGCACTGTATGTTTAAGCTTTATCCACTGTCAGGCTCTTCATGATTATCATTCGACATAAAAAAAAAAAAAAAAAAAAAAAAAAAAAAAAAAAAAAAAAAAAAAAAAAAAAAAAAAAAAAAAAAAAAAAAAAAAAAAAAAAAAAAAAAAAAAAAAAAAAAAAAAAAAAAAAAAAAAAAAAAAAAAAAAAAAAAAAAAAAAAAAAAAAAAAAAAAAAAAAAAAAAAAAAAAAAAAAAAAAAAAAAAAAAAAAAAAAAAAAAAAAAAAAAAAAAAAAAAAAAAAAAAAAAAAAAAAAAAAAAAAAAAAAAAAAAAAAACCCCCCCCCCCCCCCCCCCCCCCCCCCCCCCCCCCCCCCCCCCCCCCCCCCCCCCCCCCCCCCCCCCCCCCCCCCCCCCCCCCCCCCCCCCCCCCCCCCCCCCCCCCCCCCCCCCCCCCCCCCCCCCCCCCCCCCCCCCCCCCCCCCCCCCCCCCCCCCCCCCCCCCCCCCCCCCCCCCCCCCCCCCCCCCCCCCCCCCCCCCCCCCCCCCCCCCCCCCCCCCCCCCCCCCCCCCCCCCCCCCCCCCCCCCCCCCCCCCCCCCCCCCCCCCCCCCCCCCCGACAGCACTGCTATCACCTGTCTATGTAAGTGACTTTACATCCACAGTCTGACAGCACTGTTAACAATTGTCTATGTAAGTGACTTTACATCCACAGTCTGACAGCACTGCTATCACCTGTCTATGTAAGTGACTTTACATCCACTGTCTGACAGCACTGCTATCACCTGTCTATGTAAGTGACTTTACATCCACTGTCTGACAGCACTGCTATCACCTGTCTATGTAAGTGACTTTACATCCACTGTCTGACAGCACTGCTATCACCTGTCTATGTAAGTGACTTTACATCCACTGTCTGACAGCATTGCTATCACCTGTATAGGTGACTTTACATCCACAGTCTGACAGCACTGTTAACAATTGTCTATGTAAGCGACTTTACATCCACGGTCTGACAGCACTGTTAACAATTGTCTATGTAAGTGACTTTACATCCACAGTCTGACAGCACTGTTAACAATTGTCTATGTAAGTGACTTTACATCCACAGTCTGACAGCACTGTTAACAATTGTCTATGTAAGTGACTTTACATCCACTGTCTGACAGCACTGCTATCACCTGTCTATGTAAGTGACTTTACATCCACTGTCTGACAGCACTGCTATCACCTGTCTATGTAAGTGACTTTACATCCACTGTCTGACAGCACTGCTATCACCTGTCTATGTAAGTGACTTTACATCCACTGTCTGACAGCACTGCCATCACCTGTCTATGTAAGTGACTTTACATCCACTGTCTGACAGCATTGCTATCACCTGTATAGGTGACTTTACATCCACAGTCTGACAGCACTGTTAACAATTGTCTATGTAAGTGACTTTACATCCACGGTCTGACAGCACTGCTATCACCTGTCTATGTAAGTGACTTTACATCCACAGTCTGACAGCACTGTTAACAATTGTCTATGTAAGTGACTTTACATCCACAGTCTGACAGCACTGCTATCACCTGTCTATGTAAGTGACTTTACATCCACAGTCTGACAGCACTGTTAACAATTGTCTATGTAAGTGACTTTACATCCACAGTCTGACAGCACTGCTATCACCTGTCTATGTAAGTGACTTTACATCCACTGTCTGACAGCACTGCTATCACCTGTCTATGTAAGTGACTTTACATCCACTGTCTGACAGCACTGCTATCACCTGTCTATGTAAGTGACTTTACATCCACTGTCTGACAGCACTGCTATCACCTGTCTATGTAAGTGACTTTACATCCACTGTCTGACAGCACTGCTATCACCTGTCTATGTAAGTGACTTTACATCCACTGTCTGACAGCACTGCTATCACCTGTCTATGTAAGTGACTTTACATCCACAGTCTGACAGCACTGTTAACAATTGTCTATGTAAGTGACTTTACATCCACTGTCTGACAGCATTGCTATCACCTGTCTATGTAAGTGACTTTACATCCACTGTCTGACAGCACTGCTATCACCTGTCTATGTAAGTGACTTTACATCCACTGTCTGACAGCACTGCTATCACCTGTCTATGTAAGTGACTTTACATCCACTGTCTGACAGCACTGCTATCACCTGTCTATGTAAGTGACTTTACATCCACTGTCTGACAGCATTGCTATCACCTGTATAGGTGACTTTACATCCACAGTCTGACAGCACTGTTAACAATTGTCTATGTAAGTGACTTTACATCCACAGTCTGACAGCACTGCTATCACCTGTCTATGTAAGTGACTTTACATCCACAGTCTGACAGCACTGTTAACAATTGTCTATGTAAGTGACTTTACATCCACAGTCTGACAGCACTGCTATCACCTGTCTATGTAAGTGACTTTACATCCACAGTCTGACAGCACTGTTAACAATTGTCTATGTAAGTGACTTTACATCCACAGTCTGACAGCACTGCTATCACCTGTCTATGTAAGTGACTTTACATCCACTGTCTGACAGCACTGCTATCACCTGTATAGGTGACTTTACATCCACAGTCTGACAGCACTGCTATCACCTGTCTATGTAAGTGACTTTACATCCACTGTCTGACAGCACTGCTATCACCTGTCTATGTAAGTGACTTTACATCCACTGTCTGACAGCATTGCTATCACCTGTATAGGTGACTTTACATCCACAGTCTGACAGCACTGCTATCACCTGTCTATGTAAGTGACTTTACATCCACAGTCTGACAGCACTGTTAACAATTGTCTATGTAAGTGACTTTACATCCACAGTCTGACAGCACTGCTATCACCTGTCTATGTAAGTGACTTTACATCCACAGTCTAACAGCACTGTTAACAATTGTCTATGTAAGTGACTTTACATCCACAGTCTGACAGCACTGCTATCACCTGTCTATGTAAGTGACTTTACATCCACAGTCTGACAGCACTGTTAACAATTGTCTATGTAAGTGACTTTACATCCACAGTCTGACAGCACTGCTATCACCTGTCTATGTAAGTGACTTTACATCCACAGTCTGACAGCACTGTTAACAATTGTCTATGTAAGTGACTTTACATCCACAGTCTGACAGCACTGCTATCACCTGTCTATGTAAGTGACTTTACATCCACTGTCTGACAGCACTGCTATCACCTGTCTACATGACTTTATATCCTGACTTTTACTCCTTCTAGTTAGTGCTTTTACCGTCTATATCTGCAGTGCTGTCTCCTATACAAATTAGCTAGTTTACAGTTTTACTGTATGTCCTATTGATTGTTGCATATTTCACATGTAAAGTAATGTTACTGTTGAAATGTGTCACTGCACCTCAGAATAAGCCATCAACTCACTGTGAATACTGCTACTCATAGAAAGTAAAGAACTACTGTGTTCTACCAACCTTTTAACATTGTCATTTAGTCGCAATAGGAGCTTTCCAGTTTTGCTAAGCTGAACATCTTGAATTAGAGATTGATCAGCAACAACTACCTGCATACAGGGATAGGTTACACAACACTGATAAATTATTATATTAACAATATGTACATAAAATCAGACACTGTCAGCTACTTCATGACTTTCCTAATATTCTTTATTAATGTAAAGTTATATCTTTTTTGTACAGCGTTAAACAAAGCTGAATGAAATCTTAGCCATATTGAAGTAAAATAAACATAAGTGACTGACTTCTGTGAAAGCAATGGCTTTAAGTCTTCATCTTTTCCCTTGTCTTAGAGGTGTGTAAGTATTTACATATGCAAACTCCCCCCCCCCCCCCCCCCCAGTCTCCCTCCCTCCTCATCTAAATAACGAATGGGCATACATACCCAATTTTTTACCCTTTGAAATTAAGTTTCATTCTCTCTTGCATTTTCTGCCCACGTAATTTTGCTCTGGTTATATTGTCTTTAATTCAGTTCATATCTGAACAAGGTTTTACAATACATCAGACTGCTTAATCAGAAAGTGTCCCATGCTATATTTTCTTTCTTAAAAAAAGGAAAGGGATTTGGAATATTACACTATCCACAATATATGGTAAACGTGTGGACATATTTTTTAAACAGTCTTACACTTTCACAAACATGTTAACCTTTTTGTTAGACTATTTCCCAAATGAATGTTTGATGTGTTTAATATAATTTATGAGCACTAATATATTAGAAATAGTAATTTTGTCATGAAGCTGCGATTAAACCTTATTTTTCATAAAGACAAAAATGTTCACTAAATTCTGTACAATATGTTCCCTCACTCTTAGTTTTCAGAAATGTACGTTTTGATAATATTGTTTGTAAATATTTAACTGACTGACTGCCAGAAGCCGATACATCAGTGCAATGGAACGACTCTGGACTGCCAGAAGCTGATACATCAGCTTGATATAGACAGTGCATTAATCTTCTTCATCATCATCATCATCATCATCTTCCACTTCTGCCGTCAAGTGTCGTGGGGAGGAATAATTTGCGCTCCAGCACCCGGTGGGCGGCACTGGATAGTGTCATTCCGTGTGATTGTACAATGTCTTTGATGTCGTCAATCCATTTTCTTCTTGGACGTCCTCTTGGTCTCGTCGCACATGATATTTGATGTAAGGCCAGTGATGGTGGTTGTTGGTGTTGCATTCTAACGACATGGCCAAACCACTTGATCTTCTGTCTTTCAATAAATGTGGCACAATGTGTTGATCCAACTGTCTGTCTGATAACAGCATTTCTTACTCGGTCTCATGCATTATTTGTTTCATTTCTCATATTTTCTGAAATTTTTAGTGCCCGGTAAATTAAAATTTACACACATAATAGATTGCCCTTTGATCAGTGTCAGACAAGACGCATGGATTCATTGATTTTTAGGACAAAATGAGTGTTTAAGTAGTTTGTTTTGATTATTTTGGAAATGACAACGCCTTCTGGTTTGAGACCGCATAGATTTACATAAAATTAGCATTTTAAACAATTTTAATTTATAGTTATTCTGATTTAAAGAACTTTGTTAAAGAATCGAAAACCAATACCACGTGCAGTATTCAGTGAAATTATTTAGCAGGCGGTTGAAATTGAAAACAACACTAACAGCGAAAGTTTGTCATAATATGATGGCACATGTTGAATTATGCTTGCACTACTGGGCTACACTTGTGCCCCTAAATTTGCTTTGCCTATCACAAAGTATTTAAGGAATACTTAAATAATTAAATTTAAAAGAATAATAATTATATCTAAATTAGGAAATAGTGTATATATTGTTTCTCAGTACAATCTGCCTCATGTGTTCCTGACATTTTCCATTTTTTGTGAAAATGGTGTGCTTCAAAATATGATGTTTTAATTGTGTTTTATTGGTGTTATGGAGCAGTTCTTGTGATACTGGTGAAGAAAAGTGGTGTGTTTATCATTATTCAGTAAATTTAACAGGATTATCTTCAAAGGATAAGAAATAACACCTTGATAAGTGGAAATCTTTAATAATTTTCACCCCTTTTATTTAAATTGTTCTTACAAAACATATCATTATTGTTATAATTTTTCTAACAGCGCATTTAATCTATATATATAAAACACAATGTATGTATTTCTATCCGTTCTTTATGCGTTCGCAAACGGTCCATCCGATTGAGATGAAATTTTCTACACATTTTCCTTTCATTCCTGTGCATTTTTCATTATATATTTCTATATAGCAAGGGGACTTAACTCTAGAAAAGTTATTTCAAGGGGCATAACTTTTAATAACATTCCTATATACTTTATAGTCATATTGTTGCATCGCTTTCAAAGAAGAAGAAGAAGAAGAAGAAGAAGAAGAAGAAGAAGAAGAAGAAGAAGAAGAAGAAGAAGAAGAAGAAGAAGACGAAGAAGAAGAAGAAGAAGAAGAAGGAGGAGGAGGAGGAGGAGGAGGAGGAGGAGGAGGTGGAGGAGGATGAGGACGAGGAGGAGGAGGAGGCACCTGGTGTTGGATTTTTAAAGGAACTTACAAAGATAATGTATATTTACCTGTAATAGATTTCTATAATCTGCAGGGTCCTGAAAATATTAATATATTCATATATATATATATATATATATATAGTGTGTGTGTGTGTGTGTGTGTGTGTGTGGGTGTGTGGGTGGGGGGGGGGGGAATACAAAATGTTACATGTGTGTCTGTGTGTGTGCGTGTGTGTAGATACAAAATGTTACATGTGGGTGTGTGTGTGTTTTTATAGATACAAAATGTTACATGTGGGTGTGTATGTCTACAGATACAAAATGTTACATGTACTTTGCGGGACACTGCGATTAACCCCAGGTAAATTACCTAGGCAAACATGGTGAGCAATTGGTCTGGTCACCTAACCCTAACTGTATATTATGTCATGACATTTGAAGGGAGCTGTGGTAGGGCAGTGACTAGCAATCTGGCTGCTGGCTCCGTGGTCATGACAGTTAAAGGTAGCTGTGGTAGCGTAGTGGCTAGCAAGCTGGCCTGCTGGCTCCATGGTCATGACAGTTAAAGGTAGCTGTGGTAGCGTAGTGGCTAGCAAGCTGGCTCCATGGTCATGACAGTTAAAGGTAGCTGTGGTAGCGTAGTGGCTAGCAAGCTGGCTCCATGGTCATGACAGTTAAAGGTAGCTGTGGTAGCGTAGTGGCTAGCAAGCTGGCTCCATGGTCATGACAGTTAAAGGTAGCTGTGGTAGCGTAGTGGCTAGCAAGCTGGCCTGCTGGCTCCATGGTCATGACAGTTAAAGGTAGCTGTGGTAGAATAGTGGCTAGCAAGCTGGCCTGCTGGCTCCATGGTCATGAATTTGAATCTCTATCCAGGTTGGGATTTGTTTTAATTGACTTGGGCTCCCGGGTCGTCCCAACATAAAATGGGTGCCAGAAAATGTTCTAGGAAGATAAACAGCCTGTGATAATGTCACTTGATTCATACAAGTGTGGAGCCAACACCATATACTCAACCCACCTGAAGGTGTGGGAAAGTGCCCTTGACTTATGTTATGCGGCGGGACGGCATCTATTGTGTAGCCATTGTTGTGCTCTGATAATAATATTATATCGAATGTTGTTGACGATTGTTTGTCTATTGCTCGTTTGTTGAACTGATTGTTCTACATGCATTCCTTGCTTCTCATTGTTGGTTTGTCTAGGAGATGATGAAGGTAACCCAGAAAGTGGCACTTCAACCTGGCCAGTGGGGTCCCTCATGCACACGACTGCAACATAGTCAAGACGACTCTCAGACAAAACATAACAAGGCCGTTGATAGCTGTCAACAAGTTCCAGACACTTTTATTTACTGTGTTGAGCATCACTCACACTTCACAATGCTCCGCCAGCAGGCCATTCTTTCTATTTGACAGATATGTTCACATGGCAGCCCATTCAGACCCCCTGATCATCATGTATGAACAAGAGGAATTTTTACCACCTTTTACAGTGGAGGCCGCCTATACAATGCGCATGCATGCTCAACAGTTTGTCACAAGTCTCTCTCTCTCTCTCTCTCTCTCTCTCTCTCTCTCTCTCTCTCTCTCTCTCTCTCTCTCTCTCTCTCTCTCTCTCTCTCTCTCTCTCTCTCTCTGTTTAACTGCAGCTGAGCTAACTTATAACTGGTCTGTACGGATGTGAGTGTTTGTCTAGTCTAGAATTGGTTTCCCTGTAAAAGCCCCTAGCTGTTAGCTGGTTAATGCCTGACTTTAAATCATAACGGTTGGTCCAATGACTAGCAGTTTCTGTGTTTGTGCTGTGTTGAAAATAGTGTTTGTGTTGATACTCCGTGCTCAAGTGAAATCACAACATTTGGGTTGTCAAACGATGAGTTTCCATGATGTTTCCACTACACTATCATGGTGCGTTTTGTTGCTAATCTTTTTGGTGTCTAAAAATCTATCTTTTTTGCATGTACTGTTATTTTATATGTGTGCAAGCTGATTTAATTATTTCTACTACATGGCAACTTACTAGTGTATGTGAAGGGTTAACAATTCACACACAAGTGATAGCATCTGCCACGTGACCCGTACTGTGTGAGAAATTTGTGGTGTGAGAGTCACCAGTCTAAAAAACATCTGCTTCTATCTCTGTTTCCTCCTCATCTTTCTCCCTGTCATCTCCACTCTGCCACATTGGCATCAAGGCAGTTAACATAACAGCAGCAGAATAAAGAATAGTCTAGAAAGAATACAATACAAACATGAAAAGAATCCCGGAAACTACAACACTCAATTGTGTCACTTTGTGTTCCCTTCCTTCTCTTGCAAATGACATGCAGGGCAAACCAATTTTTTTTTTGTGTTCGCTCGCTCGCTTTGAACTCGAGCACAATCCCTACATGATACTTCTAGTAGCACTGGACTTAATTTTGCATGTGGATTAGTTTTCCTTATTACCAGTGTCCCTCGCCATCAGGAAAATCCACTCCGACTTCAGAGGTACTTGTAATTTACATCCCCAAGTCAAGGACAAGAAGTAAACATTTTAGTCCAACTGACTGGTTCAACCCCCTGCCTCAGCATCAGCACACCGGATGTTTCAGATTGAGCACTCTGATCCATACAGTCATGCTGACATCCATGCAAACCACTGGCTATTAATGATCATGTCTGTGACATGACACTTCACTATGTTCTAATATTTACTATTACTGATCATCTCTGTGACATGACACTTCACTATGTTCTAATATTTACTATTACTGATCATCTCTGTGACATGACACTTCACTATGTTCTAATATTTACTATTACTGATCATCTCTGTGACATGACACTTCACTATGTTCTAATATTTACTATTACTGATCATCTCTGTGACATGACACTTCACTATGTTCTAATATTTACTATTACTGATCATCTCTGTGACATGACACTTCACTATGTGCTAATATTTACTATTACTGATCATCTCTGTGACATGACACTTCACTATGTTCTAATATTTACTATTACTGATCATCTCTGTGACATGACACTTCACTATGTTCTAATATTTACTATTACTGATCATCTCTGTGACATGACACTTCACTATGTTCTAATATTTACTATTACTGATCATCTCTGTGACATGACACTTCACTATGTTCTAATATTTACTATTACTGATCATCTCTGTGACATGACACTTCACTATGTGCTAATATTTACTATTACTGATCATCTCTGTGACATGACACTTCACTATGTTCTAATATTTACTATTACTGATCATCTCTGTGACATGACACTTCACTATGTTCTAATATTTACTATTACTGATCATCTCTGTGACATGACACTTCACTATGTTCTAATATTTACTATTACTGATCATCTCTGTGACATGACACTTCACTATGTGCTAATATTTACTATTACTGATCATCTCTGTGACATGATACTTCACTATGTTCTAATATTTACTATTATTGATAATCTCTGTGACATGACACTTCCCTATGTGCTGATATGCTGCATTTATTCTTCAGCTGTCAGTGTCAATTTAGTGATGAATACCCTAACATGTAAAGAAGCTAAATGAGTGCTGAAACAGCAGTATTTTGAAAATAATAATCCACGTCACTGAGTATTTCTTGGTTGAGCTAAGAAAAAGAAAGATATAATAGGAGATACTGTTAACATATAATCTATTATTATTTAAATACAGTATTTACCACTGGAGTTGGTGAATTCTTAGGGAAATTTAGTGAAATTTTAGTTTCATCAAATTTGTTCACCATTAGTGACCCACTTCGAGAAGTGAAAGTTATCACGTCATTACTGTTACCTTTAAAAACAAAACAAAAAAACAAAAGAAATTATGAACAACAAAACAGATTTCTTCTACTTAATATACCAAAATATTTTTCTTAACCCATGGAAAAACATAAATTCACCATTTAGCTAGACAGTGACAACATGTTAACAAGAACTTCTCTTCATTTATTAGGTTATCTGTACCAAAAATACATAGTACTGCTAGCCTGTTTGCTAATTACGGTTTTAATTTCTCTTTCTATATCTTTCTATATGCTGTATATAATAATTAACCATATATTTTTAACACTCACAACATGTGTACATTAATCATATGATTGTTATTATTGTGTATTACCATAAGTTTGACTGTCATCAAAGAGCTTTTTATTCATCTTCAAAAGAAGAAACAACTACTTTATGATAGCCAAACCTATGAAAATACACAATAACAATGTTTTTTGTGTGTTGAAGATGAGGATGGAGCACATATAAGAATGTCCAGAGTGCTGTGATGCCAGTTCTTGACTCAACTCAACTCAACTCAATAAATTGTTTTACTGTTTACAAATTAAAACCTTCATTGAATGAATAAACAGGCAATGTGTTCAAGAGCTCCCTGAATGTATTGGCTGAATGAATGGGTCAGCTAAGTTTCCTGGTGCGTATTAATACACCAAATTGAGGTATTTTGGGCTTTTTGCTGGTAGAGTTTGGTGTGACAATGTGTATGTCTGTCTCTTGTTGTCTGTAATTTTGAATCAGTCAATGTATTTGTTTATACTGAAGATTGTAGATGTTGCAAAGTTTATTTAATATTTTTCTGCATCGTTTTCATGAATTATTGCACCACGCTGTTGTACCCAATCCAAGAGAGTTTGTATGTTTCCTCAAACATAAAATCTGTTATCAACCTAAAAGAAACAATCCATTTTCCTAACCTAGCGGTAGACACAGCCACATAAAGATACCCTATTTCCAAATATTTATGTAAATAAAAGTCATACACTTGATTCCAACCTACTCTGTTCATTCCAGTTTCATGTAACCAACCCTGTTTCAATCAATTTGTTTGTGTAGACAATCTCAAACTCAAAGCAAGCTCCATAAACGCTGTCACAAAAAATCAAGTGCTTCTGTCAGGTTTGACCGAATTCACGTAGAAGGGCAACCCGTCTATGTTAATAGATGGGAGAACCCGTTATGAGAATGCGCAAAAAATTGATCCTATCAAGTATCGGGTTTATTATGTTAATTAATTGTTAACAGCTGACGACGTTTTCACTTCTTGACCGGCAACAGCAAATCGTCCTTCCTTTCTGCGTGCTAAGTTTTGGGAAAACTTCTACAGTATAAAGAGGCATGGACCACGAGGTAGTCTCCGTTGGATTAAGGTATCAGCTTGATATATTTTCATATAGTCTGCATTCTGCTGACTATCCGATTTAACAACAGAAGCCGATCTTGGCGTTGAAAGTGACTGGAGACGGCCACGCCTTGAATAGCTCCTGAGGGTAAACCGACTTGTGGGTTTTCCTTGGGAACTGGGTCTTGGTAGCATTCTTTAAAAGGCTTTGCCCATCCGTAGCGTCAAGCACTCGCATCAAAACTATATTATTAGGGTTCCGGGGCATCCGTAGGGAAACGGGCTTCAAGTAGAATATATATTTGATAGGTAAACATTTATCGTGATTATATCAAGGATTCTCTGCAGAGTGGCGGCCCTTGCCCAACAACCTCCTTGTTAGGTACGCTATCCGTATATATTATTGTGAAGGCAGCTCTTGGGAAGCAGGGGTGGTTTCTATGCCTCACAATAAAGGGGGCTTCATGAAAACTAGTACATGTTGTGGGTTACAAACAGAACATTGGAATGTATCCATATACTTATACCCAGTGATGTAATGTAAATAATAAAATATATTGGCTCACCACGGAGCTCAGGCACCTCCTGCTGTTATCCTTACTGTTGCCAGGTTGGCAATAATATAATGATATTGCTCCCAATGGGGCACAGGCTATCTGGACTGGGTCCTTACCTGATGCCTTATGTTGTTGCCCGAATAAAGCTCCAGTGTGAGCAATAGAAACTTTCATTCGACATTACATCCTTGCTGGGGGGGGGGGGGGGGGGAGAGATCCGATCTAATGTATAAATATTCCAAAACAGCTATATGAGGATCAGAAAATCTTTTCATCTTATATTAACTCCTTAAGGAAGGGGTTATTGAACGGGAGCCTATAAGCCTCTTCTACATGGGGAAGGAAACATGTCTCAACAAACCCACTTTCTCTCATACATGGTGATGAACCCTTATTGGGAGGGGATTCTTGTGTATACACGACAGGGGTGATGGCAGTGAGTGGGAAATAATGATTTCTTGTGTGCAGAGGTTCTGGATGCGCAGAGTCTGCCTTGACGACCGGGCCTATGCAGGTTGAGACCAGGTTCTTTCAGGACGGGGTTGTTCACTTGGGCTTCCAGTTAGAGGGTGGTCTACCCTGCTCAAGTCATCCAGCCACGCCATCCAGAATCTGGTAAACCATGTCCATTGGTAAAATGTTTATCTGATTAAGTGCCTGTCCTTTTAATTGTCCTGTACACTGGAGAGTCAGGCAGGTCACTTTCAGCAGATTCTGTAGTTCAGGGTTTCCTTTGGTTTTTGGTTGTCAACAGAACACCCTTAACTCTGGACGAGGGCGTGGCAATCCACTGAAGCTCAACCAGGTATACCATGCCACGGGATAAGTCTACAGCCTGTGCAGTTACCATTTGTGTTGGAAAGTAGAAAGTTTTCACCACGATGAGGCCTGCTGTATATCCAGTGATCGGATATGTAAAGTATAGTGCTGAACATTAAACACGCAACCTTGGGTGAACTGTCGTGCAGTACTAATATCTCAAATTAATAAACAGTTAGCCTATCACAGGTTCCCAAATTTACGATGAAAGAAATTCACAAATAGATCATTGAGAGTGTGGTTCCACCCAGAGACCACGGTTATTGAAGTTCCAAAATTGAAGAGGGTGACCACATCAACTCAACAGTCTGGCCAGTTTTGTGGTTTCAGAAGAATACTGCCTACAGTCAAGTCTGCAGCCGAAGGAGGACTCCATTAGAAGTCAAGTGAAGTACTCTGGACTCCCGACATACGGACATTGACAGGCTATTTTGATGATATTGTTTCTCCAGTCAGACAGATCTGACCTCTAGACTGGTGGCATATGGCAGATCTACAAGGTAAGTTAATAAGTAAGTCACAAATGGCTGCAGAAAAATAACTAACTATGATAACAACTTGAAACTGGTTTATTTTTATACATACATTATCGCTTTATTTCTCAACATAATTTCCACCAACATTGGTGCACTTGATTCCATCGTTTTATCAGTCCTCCCAAAGCGGCTACATAGAACTACGTGCTCTGTTTTCTAAACCACATTTTCACTTCACATTCAACTTCGGCACCACTCGCGAAATGTCTCCCGCCAAGGTGGGTTTCAGTGGACTTAGCCCCTAGAGAATTCCCGTAAAGCAGTGCATAGCTGGGTGGAAAAGTTACGAGGGCGAGTCAATAAGTAAGTCACACAGTTCTGTGAGATGGCAGGTAAATGCATCATTATTGGTGGAAATTATGTTGAGAAATAAAGGGACAATGTATGTATAAAAATAAACTGGTTTCAAGTGTTTTCATATTTAGTTATTTTTCTACAGCCATTTGTGACTTATTTATTAACTTACCCTCGTACGTCTATGTATCTATTCATGTTCTCCGTCTTCTCTATACATTCTCTACTGGTAACTGTTGTCTGATATATTATAATTCTGAAATTAATTCTATGAGGGTGTTGTTCTTTGTGTTGCAGAGAACGGTAATAATTCTGCATAGATATTAATAAGCAGAACAGAGCGAGGGGGGGTGGGGTCCTAGCGCAGGACACCGAGGGGTCCGTAGAACATCCATCAGAGTCTTAGCCGGATTCTATCCTGATAACAAACTGTGACAGTAAAGCAACCAACCCCACCTGTTCTGTCACAAGTTGCCCAGCAAATATCAACAGGCTACACAGGCTGAATATGGCGCTGAAGTAGCTGGGATAATCAGTCACAAAATACACATCAGACTAGCTGCCCAGTATGGCAGGTTCATCAATTTTGTGTTGCCTGACACAAGAGATGACTGGTTGGAAACTCAGTAACTTGGTAAAGGCAACATATAGTGACATATAGGGCAGGGTCCACCATGAGGGGCAAGTACAGAGGCTAACAAGATAAGAACAGAAGTGAATCAGGAATGCCTCTTGTCACCCCAACTATTCTTCCTGATTATAAACTAGATTATGAAGAAAACAAGCAATGCCAGAAATTGACTCCCCTGGCAAAGCAGCTCAATGTTCTGGAATTTTTTAACATTTCCCTCCTGTCTCACACGCAAAATAAGATGCAAGACAGATTAACAATACTAGATGGCAGGTCACAACAACTAGATTTAAAAATTCATAGAAAAAAAGACAAGGATAATGGGAAATAAATGAAGGAAATGATAACACTTATCTCCCTTGGAGAAACCTCGCTTCAAGAGACAAAATCATAGACCTACTGAGGTAGCAATGTAGACAAAAGGGAGTGGAACAGAGAAGCATATCAGAACAAGAATACAGAAGGCTAGAGGAGCTTTTATTACACTAGGATATTTGTGGAAGTCAACAGAAATAAAACTTAACATAAAACTGAGAATATTCAATTCTCACGTTAAATCTGTACCACTGTATGGATCAGAAACACAGAGAACGATAAAAACATGGTAACACATAAACTACAAACATTCAATAACTGGGGCCTGCCCAAAATAGAAGGAATAAAATGGTATGACAGAATCACCAATGGACAGACAAAAAGCAATGAACCAAGAGGTGAATAAAAGATGCTGGCGCTGGATGGGCCATACATTGAGAAAATTAGAAAATAGTATAAGTAGAAAATAGTCTGGAACCCACAGGGCAAAAGAAACAGAGTAAGACCTCAAAACTCACGGAGAAGAGAAGCAGAAACAGAAATGCACAATATGGGAAGAACATGGACAGAGCTGCATGGGATAGCTACAGATAGAAGAGCTTGCAGTGGGTTGGTTGAGGGCCTATGCCCCATTGGTGGATAGAGGACAAAGGAAGAAAGTGGACAATAAAACTAGATTCTCTCATTTTTGGTGAATATAATCAAGGCAGCACGTAACTGAGCTATCTTTACTATTTCATTCACCATGCATGAAGAGTGAAAGAGCTTGGGGATAAGTCAAACACACTTCAAAAAGTATTTTTCAACATGAATACACATGTAAGTACACACCCCATATCTACCTAAACTACCCCCACTCATGTGTATGCACAGAAGCTCACACACATTAAAACATGTATAAATAATAATAAACTGATATATCTCTGGTGTCAGACAACTGTACTACATACACAACATTAATTAAAACATTGGTGAATGTTCTTACATTACCTAATACTTTAAACAGAACCGCTGCGGATGCTAACGTAGCATGTCCACATAGATTAACCTCACTGGCAGGTGTAAACCATCTTATGCCAAAGGAGTTTGCTGAAAATGATAAATGCTGTTATGGACATTTCATGTTTAACAAATAAGTATTACAAATTCACACACGTCTTCACTTAAAGAATGTACAGGACCCTTTTTCACACAATAAGGCATATTGGTTACATGGTCATTTTTCATGTAGGAGGTAGATAATTTCATCTCGTGCGTGGGATTTCTTCGCTAGGATGTAAACCAGAAGTTTCTTCTCAAGATTTTTGCTGGTGCTGCGGAGTTCGTGCATCTGAGCGAATTAATCCTTGAGTGTTTTCCGAAGCATGTTGGGTTACTGTGTTGTTTACTGGATTCTTCAAAATGGTGGACGAGCGTGTGTCCCCTGTACATAAGGTGGGACAGGGACGAGATACAATTACAGGTTGTTAGAGTTCACTCCGGTCTACCATTCATGTTGGTGAATGTGTATGCCTGCAACGCGAGTGTGGATTCCCATAGATGGCAGTGTTTGAGTGACATATTATGTCATGAGAGGAATGTCATTTTCTGTGGCAATTTCAACGCTAAGGGCAAATCATGGAGTAATATTTCTTCTACCACACAGGGGGAGGAGCTCGAGGCGGCACTTGAAACCAGTCACCTTGTGTGTATCAACAGTGGCTGTGTCACCAGGACAGCAAGTTGTCCAGGTGACGAGAACAGTTTTATTGACCTGGCGCTGGTGTCTCAGTCACTCACTACAGTATGTAGATGGGGTGTCCTAGGGCACCATGGCAGTGACCACCACCCTTGCAGCATATTGGTGGAGAACGACAGAACCAGGTAGCACAAGTCAATGGTCAAGACCTTTGTATGACAGTTCAGGGCAAGATGTGGTGAGTAAAATAAGGCATGACAAGCGCAGGAATCATCATGGCAGGGAAAAAGGCTGGGAGCAGCCACCTTGGTGGAATTGTGAGGTGGAGAAGGCCTGGGTGGATAAGAGTGGTGCTGTAAGGAAATGGCAAAACGCCAAGAAGAACAGAGCTGCCCATCCTAGTCTTATTGTGCAATTGGAAAGAGAGATGGACACCAAAGTTAGCTATTTCAAAAAACTGGTTAAAGTGGTTAAAAGTGAAAAATGGGCAGAGTTGTGTCAAAGAATAAGCACAGACAAGTCACTGAAATTGTTCTGGCGACTACATAAAAATATGAATGGGGTAGTCAAGAATAAGAGTGTTCCTGACTTCCAAAGTGCTGACCTTATCTGGCAGAGGTCTGACGAGAATAAGGGCAAAGTCCTTTTTGAACACTATCTAGAGCTAGGTACTACATTTTAAGTTACCGAACGTTGCCGGCAATGTTTCAAACGGCGATTTACGTTTTCTTGTTATTGTTCCCCGATATTAAGGATATATATAGTACTCGTTTTATATAGACGTCTTGCTTGATTTAGTATGAATAATTAAATTGAGCATCCATTCTTACACGTACTGTGAAATTTTCAAATATTTTAGTCAGCGGGATCATCCTAAACAGAAATTATTAAGATCGTATGCTAAGATGCCGTCATGTTAAATTTCAATGGCGGGAATATAGCGGTTTTCCGTGTCTTCTTCTTCTTCTTCTTTGCGTTCATCCGGAGTGTTTTTTCAGATGTGATTGCGGTGTGTCTGTTATGCGCCCTTGGGTCGAAACCCGTAGGCCAACACATCCGATGATAGCGTGCTTTTTTGACCAGGTAGCATTCCTGGGAGACTCTCACTTTTATGGTGCCATCTACAACCCAGCTGGCCAAGTTGGAACGGTCGAAGACAACGGTCATCCCTCAAAGGAAGGCAGGGACAGTCCATAGCATTTTCCGCCATCCAAGGTTGCTTCCATATTTGCAGGGCCGACACATTGCGCCCTGGTCCTGGGCTTACAGAGGGAATCGTCATGTCCTGCTCATGGCTGCTTTAAATCCTCACTTCAATATATTGGGCGTTCCTTCACCAGGGGCCGCTCCCGCACAAACCAGGCCAGTCTGCAGACAGTATCCACTCAGCGAGTTTTCGGTTCGGACATGTGCTTGTCTCTGTGCCCTTCAGAGCTGTTCCAGGCACGAAGGACATTAGGAGAACTACCTAGTCAGAGCTGTTCCGAGCAAGAGCGGCATTCGGAAACAAGGTAGATTTTCCTAGCATGAGGGAAGACTAGTTAGAACTTTTGCGGTCATGAAAGACATTTCACTCGGACGTAGTTGCATAGTGCCATTTTTATTTTGCCGCCCGTAGGCTGACACTAAAGGCTTCAGCGGGCATTTTTAATGAGGTTAGCCTTCCTCAGGTTCGAGACAAGTTAGACTCTTATTTCGACTTCCACACAGCAAGCTTTTCCTTTGGTCTGCCACGTAATGGATTCGCAAGCCAGGTGTTCCATTTCGTGTCATCGAGACAATTTTACACCTTTGACTACACTCACTCCATGAGTACGGTTAAAGACTTTCATCGGAACGTGCGACCGAGGTGTTTTTCCACCTTTTAGTACTCGCTCACGAGGTAGGCTACATGTGCTGCCGGCTCAGCACCTTACCTCCGTACAGCAGTGAGCGAGAAACGGCCAGGCTCTCTCATCCGGGGATCCCTCATATCCCCCAGCTGAGAGCCTTTGGACAAGTATCTGAACTGGGCATGTAGCGTGCCCAGTATCTCACCTCCATTTGTCGGTGGAGGCGTTTGTGTAAGTATCTGGACCAAGATTGTGGCTTCGTGCGCCGGAGCTTAAATTTTGACTGCTATCCTCAGTCTACCTGCAGAGCAGCAGGTTGTGTCTCTCTTAATCTGGTCCCTATCCCATATGCTGTCCGATATGTAGTTTTTCATCCATCGGCAAGCACATGGGGTCGATGGGACACGCAAGCTCCCCCACCACGGCAAGGTGGAGACACATCGGGGGAGTATTTCCGTGTCATAATACAGCGATGTTCATTTAATATTCTTATGGATTATTCAGAGCGACGAGATTATAATGATGCATGTTTGCATTCACCATCCATTCTAGTATTTAGGAGTGGAGGAAGAGGCTGGTGGAAGAGGGAGTTTGAGGTTTTCATTTTAATTTTGAGTTCAAAATAAAACATGAGTTATTCCCCTTAGCACACAAAAACCAAGAGCAGTTATCTGCCCTTAGCTTAGGTGTTTTGTTGTCACACTTTCCAGAGTGGGTTACCAATATGCCAATGTTAAATATAAACTGACATACAAAAATTAATATCTCAGCTTACAATTGACGTACAGACTTGAATAAGGTATCGTTGGATTTGTTTTTTCAAGAGAGGTATCCAACTATGCAGGTTATATAATTAAAAAGCAATTTAGAAAATGTTACTAAAGTACCTATCTAGAGCAGAGCAACCAGACAGACACAGAGACCGAAATTTTGCCAAAGCGGTTACCTCAGATAGGTGTAAGGTCCAGAACATTGCAGTTGAAGACACAGTGACAGTGAAAGAGATCAGGGCTGTGCTTCGACGAACGAGAAACAGCGCACCAGAGCCAGATGGTATAAGGCATAATAACATCGGTATCTGTACCGACAAGCATTGATGCTATTTTAGTGCTTTTCGCACTAAATTAAGTGCTTTCTCAAGCACTAAATTTAGTGCGAAAATATTGCTTTTAGCGTGGCCGCGCTAATTTGGTGCTTCACAAAATCTTTTTGGTGCTTTTTTGGGGTGGGTAAAAATTACTTTAAAAATCATTTTGGGAACAGTAAAAAGCCGAATTTGAACTGAAGCGAGTAGTAAAACAGTCTTAGTACATTACCGCGCAATATTAAACTAATTTAACTCCCTTTAATACGATTTAGCTGAATGCAAATGCCATCTTGCAGACAAGTCCAAATGTCAATACATTAGCTTGTAATCGAGTTAATAATTTTATGGTGTCTACATTATCCTTCATTTAAGCTTATTTGTGTTTCACCATGAGCAAGAAATATTGTCAACATTTCAGAGAACAGTGGCTGAGTGACACGAGATTTCAAAAATGGTTGTTAAAAGTAGAAGGGGATAATACTAAGTGTTTTTGCAAATATTGCAAATGTTCAATTGCAGCCAGGTTAAATGATACTGAGAGGCACAAGAAAACAACGAAACATCAGAAAGCCGAACAACCATTCAGTACACAAAGGCAAACAACAATTGCATTTGACAAACTGAAAGATGATGTCAAAGAAACAGAAGGATGCATGTCTTTGTTCATAGCTGGCCATTGTTCGCTTCGCATTGTTGACCATTTAAGTGAACTCTGCAATGTACACTTTGGTGACAGCAAAGGTTGCAAGAACTTTAAGCTTAAGAGAACTAAGTGCAGAGCAGTTATTTCAATTGTACTTGCACCATATTTCACAACAGACTTGACAGCTGATATTAGCAAAAGTAAATAGAGCTTATTGATTGATGAGAGCAATGACATTTCTGAAACTAAGCTACTTGGAGTAGCTATTAGGTACTATTCAGAGACAAGAAAGCAGTTTGTGGTTACTTACTTAGATTTAGTTGAACTGAGTGACTGCAACACACAGGCAATATGCAATGCGTTAAAAGATTGTTTAAACAAGAATGGACTTGAGTTGCAAAGACTAGTTGCACTCGGCACTGACAATGCGTCTGTCATGACAGGTGTAAACAATGGAGTATATACAAAATTAACATCCGAAGTTCCTCATCTGGTACTAATTAGGTGTGTACCACCAGTGCTTGTTTTAGTGATTTCCCAAAAAATAGTATTGCAATTTGGTGCTTTTTTGGCTCGAAAGTAGTTCTGATTGGGATTTGGCGGATCTGGAATAAACTTCATTGTAATATGAAGTGATAATAATAAATTATACTGTGCTACCTTGTTACATTTGTAATAAAAACAGTTGGTGCCTTTTGTTTTGGTGCTTCCAAAAAAATTTTGGTGCTTTTTAGTGCTTTTTGGGTCGATTTTGGTGCTTTTTCATCAAAGAGAAGCAGCAACACTGCCGACAAGCTAGAGGAACTAGCAGGTATGTACAACAACAGCATAGCGAGTGCTAGCATCAAGGAGGAGTGGTTACACAGCTATCTGATTCCCTTGCCGAAGCCTGGTAAAGACCACATAAAAATTCAGGAATACTGGGTAACCATGCAAATATCAAGCCAGCGAGAGAGGCAAGGTTGTCTCCCACCTACCCATGGAGGGTACCATCCAAACAGAGACACCTGGACCAATGCAGCAGTTTTTGCTAATGATGTCTATGAAGGTTTCCACTCATGCATTGAAATATGTTCTGCGGAGATTGATCTTGCGGATGCGTACAAAAGAGTACCGTTGGATGTTTCAACTACTGGAACTCAAGATAAGTCCATTCCTCCTTAGTTGGATCACTGCAGCCTTCTTCCAACGGAAAGTAATTTTTAGATGTGGCAGTTAGACTTCTGAACCAACAATAATATATCCGGACCTGCCACAGGGATCACCATTATCTCCGGTGCTTTTCAACGCCTATACTGTGAGAATTACCAGCGAGCAGTATAACAGAGCAGCTCTGTTAAGGGGTTTAGATGAGTGTGCAAGGGGAAAAAGACTAGTATACAAGGCACGGCTGAGCATCCCGTTGGGATGTAACTAGGGACGCTCAAGCTGTGACGCGGGGGTTGAGAATAGATCAGTTACCAACTGGAGGCCATGCTGGCAGGACGCGATGTTACCATCTAGAATTGTATATCAAGTTTATGCCTGCTGAAGTTTCATAAATAAAGCAAGATGTCCAGCAACTACTGCCAGGCCTTCGTGTAGATCTGTTGCATTCGTCTCCTCCTCTGTTACAGCAGATCAGTGGACTGGGGTGGACATTGTCATGTGCAGACAGTGTGTTAGTCTATCGTCAGGGTAAGGATAGAGATCAGGTTGCTGTGGAACTACAAACCGAACTAAATCGCATAAGCACTTGGTGTGTGGAATCTGGGGCAATGGTCAACCCAACGAAGGCAGCAGTGACATGGTTCTCTTTGAATAACCATATTGTCAACACTCCAACACCAACTGTAAATCTGTGTTTAGAGACTGTTGAAAGAATGCAGGCAATGAATTACCTGGGGATACATTTTTATCGAAGCCTTGCTTATAACAAGCACAGAGACCAGGTGATAACAAAGGTCAAGCGGGGATTGGCTGCAATGCAGATGATGGCGGCAGCAAACTGTGAGCAGCGCCATCTATGTCTTCTATACAAGGGTCTGGTCATGTCTGTTTTTGAGTATGCTATGGCGATCATGACTCTCAGCCATAAGCAGATGGAAAGGATGGAAAGGATACAGAAAGAAGCTATGCACATTATTCTTGGATGTACAAGAGATACAGCATGCAGGGCAATGCACTAGCTTCTTGATTTTCCAACCATTCGGGACAGAATACAAATTTGCAGGGAATGTGCCTACCTCAGAGTCAATGCAAACATACAACATCCACTGCATAGTGAAATTAAGACGTTAAAGGGCAGCAGTTAAAAAGAGGAAGGCCGAAGACATTCTTCAACAGGTGTGTTTACCTGAGGCCTAGGACCTGGCGAAGAGTATGTACAAGTGCCAACAGATTTCTGTACGTCCTTTTCAGTTTACATCCAACTAGACAGGAAATGCAGACAAGAAAATCCGGCTGCTGTGGAGGCAGAAGTACAAGCGTTGATCTTCGAGAATTCATTAGACGGTGATGCTGTCATTTACACAGATGGGTCGGTCGTTCGACGAGTGAGAAGTTCATGGGCCTTTACAGCTCAGGTCAGGAGGGAGAACTATTAAGGAGGATTCTGGTGCTTTTGCTTTGACCGCAAGTAGCCTGACAATGGAAGTCATGGCAGTAAGTAAAGCAATAATATGGCTCAACACACAGACAGTCATTAAGGCATGTTTCCTTAGCAACTCAATGAGCATGCTCAAAAAGATAGAGATGGGGTGGATCTGAAGGGAGTGGTTGCTGTCTCTGGCTGGCAAAGATTAGAGTCATTTTCATGCCAGGGTATGTGGGTGTACAAGGAAATGAGCGGGCTGACAAGCTCACAGGTAAGGTGCCATGGACCCGGCTGACATTCTGAATGCTTTACGAGAACCAAGTGATGACTGTGAATCTACAACCATGGTCAGGTTGCGAGAACAGCAAATTAAAAGAGGTGTGGTCAAACAAGAACACTATGCAGGAAGCCAAAGAAGATTGATAAACCAACACAGAAGTGGTGTCTTTAGCTGCTACACGCTGCAGGATTTACCGAGGAAGGGATCCGAGCACTTATGGACTGAATGGTTTGATTTGCAATGAGGATGATCTGTCGACTAACTAACTATTGGTTACATGGTAAGTCAAATGTATACCATGTTCATGTCATGAGACATGAGACATACTGGCTATATGGTAAGTAAAATATATGTCATGAGACATACTGGCTATATGGTAAGTAAAATATATGTCATGAGACATACTGGCTATATGGTAAGTAAAATATATGTCATGAGACATACTGGCTATATGGTAAGTAAAATATATGCCATGTTCATGCCATGAGACATACTGGCTATATGGTAAGTAAAATGTATGTCATGTTCATGTCATGAGACATACTGGCTATATGGTAAGTAAAATATATGCCATGTTCATGCCATGAGACATACTGGCTATATGGTAAGTAAAATATATGCCATGTTCATGCCATGAGACATACTGGCTATATGGTAAGTAAAATATATGCCATGTTCATGTCATGAGACATACTGGCTATATGGTAAGTAAAATGTATGTCATGAGACATACTGGCTATATGGTAAGTAAAATATATACCATGTTCATGCCATGAGACATACTGGCTATATGGTAAGTAAAATGTATGTCATGAGACATACTGGCTATATGGTAAGTAAATTATATGCCATGTTCATGCCATGAGACATACTGGCTATATGGTAAGTAAAATATATGTCATGTTCATGCCATGAGACATACAGGCTATATGGTAAGTAAAATATATGCCATGTTCATGTCATGAGACATACTGGCTATATGGTAAGTAAAATATATGTCATGTTCATGCCATGAGACATACAGGCTATATGGTAAGTAAAATATATGCCATGTTCATGCCATGAGACATACTGGCTATATGGTAAGTAAAATATATGCCATGTTCATGCCATGAGACATACTGCTATATGGTAAGTAAAATATATGCCATGTTCATGCCATGAGACATACTGGCTATATGGTAAGTAAAATATATGCTGTGTCTATGCCATGAGACATACTGCCTATCATCATCAACTGCCCTGCTAGCTGACATAGGCAAGTAGGTTACCCACAGATCTCGGTCGTTGGTGTTCTGGATCAACTCTGCTGATGATATTCCTCCATGCATCAATCCATCCAGCATCATTTCTCTTGGTCTGCCTCTGCCTCTCTTCCCCTCAATCTTTCCAGTTGTCACGATGTTCTCCAATGCCTCTCTTCTCATTACATGACCAAAGAAAGATGTTTGTCTCTTTCTTATTGTTGTATATAATGTTCTAGTTTCATATACAACAATAAGGAAGAGACAAACATCATACTGGCTATATGGTAAGTAAAATGAATGCCATGTATGGTAAGTAAAATGTATGCCATGTCCATACTATGAGACATACTGGCTATATGTTAAGTAAAATGAAAAATAAGAGAAGCATGTTCATGCCATAAACATATTTGGTATATGTGCTAGCCCAGTGGTTCTCAACCTTTTTTGGCCTGTGCCCCCCTTCATCATATTTTCAGAATGTCATCCCCCCCCCCCCCTTTCCTATCAAAAATTTGGCCCGTGCCCCCCTTCACCGTATTTTTAGAACATCATTACCCCCCTTTCATATTTCCTATCTAAAAATTCCCCCAACCCTACACAGTATACGTAAAAATCGAAGGTAAATTTAATAGCATATACTAACACAAGTCTAGACATCCACATAAAACATGATTTGTGGGTCTACTTACTTTATAAAATGAATTTTAGAAGGATGAGATGTACATAACTGTAAAGTATGAAGGGAAATACAATATCAAGTAATTGGTTCTTGTATTAACGCGATCTTGAAATGCTCTTCATTTCCCCCCCCCCCCCTCTCCCCCCTGGGAAACCCTAAAATTAATATATATATATATATATATAAAAACAGTTTTAGCCACACAATGAGCAGAGAAAAACTAGAACATATTGTAACAAATGGGAAGACTAATACAAAGAGAGAAACCAGGAGTCGGCATGGGAAAATATTAGCACTTGAATTAATATATTTTATTCTACCAGAACAAACATGTATCAATAACTACTAAGAAAGCACTTTACAACACAATCTTCCTACCAACTCAATGTTACCAATGTCAAACCTGGACAATGACAGAAAAGGAGAAAAGAAAAATCACAATAGAAATAAGATTCCTGAGAAGAATACTCAATGTATCAAGAAGAGATAAGATCAGAAATGAAGAAATCAGGACTAGCTGCACTAGATTTTAATAGAAGGCAGCAAGTCAAATGGTTTGGCCATGCAAGTAGGTTACCAACTAACAGTATACCACAACAAGCAATGATGTACAGACCAGATGGAAGCAGAGGAAGTGGCCGAGCACGTAAACAATGGACGCAGGGAATAACAGAGTCCATGGGAATATTGATACATGAAGCCCATAAGCAGGCACTCTCCCGTTTTTTATACTTCACCTCAACACCGCAAGGTACAAGAGAAACCTGATGAGATGAGATGATGAGAGTCTACCTCAGAATACAAGTCAGTCAACTAAAGATGTCTTGTACATGCCCAAGGCACAGTGGGCATCTGGGGCTGGACCCATGTTTGTATAGACCAAACAGCACTCAGTGGTCATCTGGGGCTAGAACCATGTTTGTATAGACCAAACAGCATCCAGTGGCCATCTGGGGCTACAACCATGTTTGTATAGACCAAACAGCATCCAGTGGGCTTCTGGGGCTAGAACCATGTTTGTATAGACCAAACAGCAACCAGCGGGCATCTGGGGCTAGAACCATGTTTGTATCATGCTGATGTGGTTGTTATCACATGGCCACCTGTACATCCCAAGACATTTGCTGGTATTCTAGACAACATTGTCAAGAAGGCACAATGAAGGAGTTGTGTTTTAATATTATTTTATAATTGTATGTTTTTTCTCTAGATATGTTTGTGTTGTCCCGTTCCTGATGAAGATTTATAAAATTAAAACGTCGTTTATTGTGTCCCAGAATACTTATTTTTATTTTACTATTTTATTATTATATATTTTTTGGGATTGTCTCTTTTTGGGGGGATTTTCACACTGTGATCTATGTTCGCCAGTCTCCCTGGCCAAGGAGTTAACGATTTTCTCCGTAATCCCATATATCCACGTGGGGAACACAGCTGTACGAGACTCGGTAGTGGATCGCTAAGCGTTGGTTACTTACAGGGGTATGTGAGCCGGTCGCTCAGAAAGCAATGGCAGACTACTGAGCGTAATCTTGCCAAGACATCAATAACAGCGGTAAAATGCTGGTGTTGACAGCGATGTTCTGTAAATAGGATATGCAACCAAAAAAACCAAAAAAAAGATGTGTGTTCACCTTTATGGAGTTCATTATAAGGTGTGTACACTTTGTGTTGAGTATATCTCATCCCCCTCTGACGTGTTCCACCATGTCATGGTAGAGGGGCGTGCATGTTCCAATAACCCCCAAGAGCTATGCCAACAGTAGCACAGCTACTGGTAGGGTCTCCCATGTCAGACAGATCACGGGATAGGAACCAGACCAAGAGAGGCACACACTTGCTGCCTTGCAGGTAGACTGGGGAAAGGCAGCCAAAGGCATTGGATAAGCAAATCCATTGCACTCAAAGTCTGAATCAGGCACACGATGCCACTGCATTCTTGGTCCAGACATATATTCTACAGCTCTCAGCTGAGGGATATGGCTGAACGCCTTTCAGTCAATATCCCCTGGATGTGAGGGCCGAGCCGATACTCACCCACTGCGGAATGGAGGTGAGATGCTGAGCCTGCTACATGCTTGGTCAAAACACTTGTCCTACGGCTCTCAGCCGAGAGATATGAGGGATTCCCCCAGATGAGAGGGCCTGGCCGTTACTCGCTCTCTGCTGCATGGAGGTAAGATGCTGAGCCGGCAGCATGTGCAGCATACCTTGTGAGCGTTACTAAAGGTGGAAAAAGCGTCCCAGTCGCACGCAATGGTTATGATGCAAGTCTGTATATAAACTCATTGAGAGAGCGTAATCAAAGGTGGAAAAACGTCTCATTAACGCCAAATGGAAAGCTGGCTAGCGAATCCAGTACATGGAAGTCCAAAGCAAAAGCTTGCTGAGTGGACTTGTCTCATTAACACGAAATGGAACACTTGCTAGCGAATCCATTACGTGGAAGTCCAAAGCGAAGGCTTGCCGAGTGGATGTCGTCTCACTGACATCAAATGAAACACTTGGCTAGTGAATCCATTGCGTGGAGGGCTGAAGTGAAAGCTTGTTGAGTAGATGTCGTCTGCAAACTAAGGTGGAAAAACGTCTCAATAACACAAAATGGAACACTTGGCTAGCGAATCCATTACGTGGATGTCCGAAGTGAAAGCTTGCTGAGTGGATGTCATCTGCAGACTGTATGTTCCTGGTTTGCGTGGAGAGCGGCCAGTGGATAACGAAATACCCAGTACATGGAAGTGAGGAATTAATGCAGGAGGAATTAATTAATCTCAGACCGCTATGTGCCGGCTCTGCAATTATGGAAGCATCCTTGGATGATGGGGAATGCTCATCGTCTGCCCCTGCCTTTCCTTGAGGGTTGACCATGATGTCTTTGACCGTTCTAACTTGACCAGCTGAGATGTGGAGGAAACCACAACAGTAAGAGTATAATGTCCCTCGAAACCCCGAGAAGGCAAACCAGTAAAAACGCCTCCAGAAGTCGAAGTGCCATCTTAAGGGTGCAAATAAAATTGGCACAACGCAAAAATGTCTGAGTGAGAGCGGAATGTCCTTCGTGCCTGGAACATCTCTGACTATTTTGTTTTCCAGGCACAGCATCCAGCACATGTCTCACCGAGTGGACGCCGTCTGCAGACTGACCGTTCCTAGTTTGTGTGGGGAGCGGCCTGTGGTGAACAAAATGCCCAATACATGGAAGTGAAGAATTAAAGCAGCCATGTGCAGGACGAGGCGATTCCTTGGGTGAGCCCAATAGCAGAGCGCTATGTATCGGCAATTATGGAAGCCTCCTTGGATGGCGGTAAATACCCATGGACTACCCCTTCCTTCCCTTGAGGGCCGACCATGGAGTCTTTGGCCGTTCTAACTTGACCAGCTGGGATGTGGATGGCACCACAACAGTGAGAGTCCCCCAGGACAGCTAACCTGAAGGAAAAAAAACGCCCACTAAAGTTGGATGTGTTGGCCTAAGGGTTTTGGCCCAAGAGTGCATAACAAGACACACCGCAATTATGGATGAACGCAGAAGAAGAAGAAGTGTATCTCATCTTTCTACCTGTTTGTATTTCCTAAAGAACATGAGCTATGCAAAAACATGATCACCCCATCAGTTGGCAAGGCACTTAATAATGATGATGATAATAATGATGACAATATTACCAGTAACAAAATCTCCTTTATCAAGCAATACAAATGCAGTTTCTGATAAATTCATTTCTGCTCCAATCTGCTGCATCTGTTCATCAGTCAACACCTGAGATGCACAGAAATACAACAGTAAATACAAAGTTATGTTACTCATACCTAAACATATATTCAAACAGCAGTTTTACATTTCAAAATATTTTCTCTGAGATTTCTGCACATCTAACATATGTACATACACCACATGCCAGTCCTGATTTGCAACTTGCCTACCACACATAGTATGGTGAATTTATAAACTAAATACTGTATACTTAACCAAGTTGACACACTATGATGGCGGGACAAAACAGGGTGCATTCAAATCATCAGAAGCTTGATTGAATGATTGATTGATTGATCTTTATTTTAGAAGGGTTACACATTCGGCCCTTATAGTCACTCATCTTTTGTTCATCAATAGTGCATGATGCATTTACATAGGAAAATAACATTGTCAAATGAATGTTGTAAACATAAACAATGCATATTACCATGTTACGAGACATCAAATACACACACATCCCCGCACCCACACACACCCCAGGCATACATATATTCCCCCACCCACCAATTCCCATATACACACATCCCCCACATACACACAAACATCCCCCACCCCACACACACTTGTCCACCCACCCACACACCCCCAACCACTCAGCCAAACACACATCCCCAACCACACATTCCTCCACCCACACAAACATCCCCTGCCAACCCACACACCATGCACCCACTCAAACACACCCCCACCCACACTTCCCCCACCACACGATCTCCCCCCTACTCACACACACATCCCGCATCCACCCCTACACACATCCCTCACCCACACCACACCCATCCACCATCCCCCATCCCACACACACTCACCCACACATCCTCTACACATCCTCCACCCATCCACCTACACACTCCCAATCACCCATCCCCACATCCCTCAACCACACATCCCCCACCCACACACACATCCCCCCACCCACACAAACATCGCCCACCAACCCACACATACACCACCCATACACATCCCCCACCCACTTGACTGAACTTGACCCGCTTGACCCAATCAGACAGTGGTTCTCAACCTGTTTTGGCCCATGCACCCCTTCACCATATGTTCAGAATGTCATTCCCCTCTTTCTTATTTCCTCCCTATAAATTCCCCCCCCCCCCCTCACATAGTATACATAAAAATGGAAGCTAAATTTAATAACACATACTAGAACAAGTCTAGACATAAAACATGATTACGGGTCTATTTACATTATAAAACGAATTTCAGAAGGGTGAGAAGTACAGAATTGTTACGTATGGAGAGAAAACAATATCGAGTAATTGGTTCTTGTATTAACATGATCTTGAAATAATCTTAATTCCCCCCCCCCCCAGAAACCCTAAAATTCCCCCACCAGATGAGAACCACTACCCCAAGTCAAAGCATGTTCAGATGTACAAATACCAGTGCATTTGATCACCTCCAGACATAAACAATAAAACATGTTTGAAAGTATCTGGGATGCTGCAGAAAATATTTCCCTTTCTCCTTCCTCTTCTTATTCATACACCTTCAGATATAAATGGGAATAAATCTTTTAAAAAGCTGTAGTCATGCTGAGCTTGTTGACATCTCCATAGTTTTCAAATGGAGTGGCTGTAGGAAAAAAATCTGCAGAAATTATAGACCTTATTGTCAACCCAAGATAAATACAAATAAAACAACTGCACATACCAATTCTATAATTTTCCAATAAATTTACTTATTCAGGTACACTGAAACTATTTTTGCGAAAAGATAACCAGCATATAGAATATATGTCCTGGGAATTAAACCTGTCAAACATCAAAGTGAATGGAACCAATCTGAAACAAGTCAAAGTATTTCAGTACTTCATCATCATCAAGTGCCGTGCCGCGGCACGATCCATGGGCTGGCCATCTACAGAGGGTGCAGAGCCAGCCAGTATATCAGCTTGTTCATTTCCCTCGACTCCCGCATGTCCCGGGACGAAGATGAAAGTGACTTTACGAACAACAGACTTCCGCAGCGACTCAGTCCACTGTCTACGTACAGATCCAGCTTCGACCTTCTGAATCATGCTCATTGAGTCACTTAGTACACACTCGTTGGTATAATGCTGTGATTCTAGCCATATGAAAGCCTGTGTAACTGCCATCACCTCCATCGTCATGCTGCTCATGGTCATAGAGTGGGCACCACTGAATTCTTGAACGATGCCTGCCCACGCACTTCTCTGCTGCTTTACAACAGATCCATCTGTATAGATGAGATCTTCGGGGCTATCTGAGTTTTCATAGATGAGCGCGTTGACTTCTGCATTGACAGCGACAGGGTTCTGCTCTCTGCACCGTCTGTCGAGTGTGATAATGCAGGAGAAAGTGCACTTAAAAGCTGGAGGCACCGGCACCCATTCCTTGCCGGGGTTGATACTGACTGGTAAGACTGCAGACCTGTCTGACGACATCTTCCGCCCGACCCATCCATGATTTGCCTCTTTAGCCTGTCACCCTTTTTACAATACTGATTATACTGTATTATGTATAAACTGTATTTATTATTAGGCACAATAATAAACATCAAATTTTGCAAGTTACAGTAGTTACCATATACAGTAACAAAAGTAAGTTACTACAGACATTAATAGTAATACTATACTAATTAATGTGTACCTGGTCGGACGACAGAAGACAGACAGCTGCAGGATTCCCACGAAACGGTGCGTCCGTGAATGCATCGACAATATACATTGGGACAGACCGAGACCGAGTTTCTAACACTTGCGAGTCACCAGACATTTCTTCTTATTTCTACGTGTGAGGTGGCTGATTGGTTTCCAGGCAGGATACCGGTTTTTTTTTCTTTACTCCGTTAAGCTAAACAACGGTAAAAGTAAAACACATCCGTTGCCAGAATGAAAACGTTAAGAAAACAACAACCTGTCACTAGATCTATCAACACAGCTGTGCTTAAGTTTCTCTAACAGACAGGAGGACAGAGAACTTCGACTTTAACCCTTAGAAATTACCTCCCCACTAAACTAAAAACCTAATTTGTTAACGAAATAATAAAAGAACAAGATATATATGATCAACGCCACAGAGGCTGGTTGAACGAGTGGAAAGTTGTTTTTTTTTCCTACAACTGGACCTGGACATGTTACATTTAATTTGCATTTCATTAGCGTATGGTATGTGTGATAATGCAGGAGAAAGTGCACTTAAAAGCTGGAGGCACCGGCACCCATTCCTTGCTGGGGTTGATACTAACTGCCCAGTACTCATATTCTTCGAGTCTAGTTATATATTACTAGTATGTATAGACAGTATTTAACAATTGGGTTTTTACTTATGAAACCATCAAAGTTGGATGCAGCTTGACAAGATGAATCCAACGGTATCTCAATGAAGACTGTAAGTAGGGGTAGGGGTAGTGAACGCAGTTTTTGAGTTTATAAATAACAACACACAGGTTTCGAAAATTACAACACACAGGATTCGAAAATTACAACATACAGGTTTTGAAGAGAGCCGCGGGCGATTTAGGAGTAGATCCCTTTGGTTTGATTTTCACAATTGTATGAGCTGTATAATTGTATGAGGGGGCTGCGTGGTCTCGAGGTATGGTGTCCGCCTCGAGTGCTGGAGGTCCCGGGTTCAAGCCCCGGTGAGGACCGGGATTTATTTCACGTGGACTTCCAGTAATAAAATTTCCCCTGGTCTCTGGGTAGTGAGATCGGACGCCCGTGTGTATTGTTGCGCACGTAAAAAATCCCTTGGCAGTTGGAAATCGAAAAAAAAGAGTAACCTAACGGCGCTGCCCGGGCAAAATTTCCAGTTAAAAATCTACCCAAAGTATTTCAGGATCCTCGCCGGTGCTACAGAGTTCGTGCACTGAGCTGAGTTTCTCCAGACTCAGGTTTGAGTTAGGAGGAGAACGGAGCACTTATGGGTTACACCCGTGTGCCGTGATGTTGATCCACCGACTAAACTAAACTAAACTAATTGTATGAGCGTCTGCCGTTCAGAAAGCGATGGCACACTAAAATGTTTGTTGCCTGTCTTTTACAGTATGTTGCAATCAACCCCAACATTTGCTGACTGTTTGTGGTTTGTTCATAAATTTTACGTTCAGTAGTTTGACATTTTTTTTTTTTTTTTTTGCATATCCTTTACAGGACATCGCTGTCAACACCAGCATCTTTCAGATGTATGTTGATTTCTTGGCAAGATTACGCTCAGTAGTTTGCCATTGCTTTCTGAGCGGCCGGCTCACATACACCGTAAGTTACCGATGCGATTCGAACCACTGCTGATTCTCACCGTCATCATGTCACCGACGAGAGTATACGAGATTACGGAGAAAAGTCATAATCTCTAAGCCACGAAGCCGGCTAGTTTGACATTCAAAAACAAAACAAAAAGTTTGACTTTGATTTCTGAACTGCCGACACCTCATACAGTCGATATAAACGCAAAGCGGTCTCTTTTAAAATCGCGGTTGATTTCTAACTCTCGAGTCAGTATGTCGGGATACGTGCAACTAACTTTGGTCTGTGGTGCAGAGAAGAAACACGAACAATAAACACCCCCGGGAAGTTAACCCGGTCAACAAATGCCAGAAAGAAGTCAAATGTGTCGGCCTAACGGCGCAAGACGCAGCTCTGCTGTAAACAGGCACAACGCAATCACGTCCGGAAAAAAACTCCGGATGAACGCAGAAGAAGAAGAAGAAGAAGAAGAAGATCAATAAACACAGTCTGGTATTAAAATCAGAGCCTTCAAAATGTTTTCATATAAACATAAGAGCGGAAAATCAGGGCAGGAAAATAAAATAAACAAATAAGTATTTCAAAAATGGCTAAAATGATGATATAACAGACTGAGATCAAGAGGGAAATCATGGATGGCTCAGGCGAAGGATACCATCAGACAGGTATGCCTCTTGGAGAACATTAGGCGAAGAGAGGAGTGGGTCAGAGTGCCAGCGGAGCAGTCAGACTTGTGCGGAGTTATAATCACATTGAGCCGGGAGTGCAGGGAGTGGCCAGCAGGATAATGCTCGATCGGGTGATGTGATTATCTACACAGATGGGTCGGTGTTGAGAGATAGGAGAAGTGCCTGGGGGTTCTTAGCAAAAGCTAATGATCGACGTTTGGTACAGGAGAGCCTGGCATATGATACCACAACATCTAGCTTAAGGATGGAGGTGGAGGCGGTCAGTGCAGCTTTCCGCTGGGTGGAGAATACGATACACACACATCGTGATTGTAACTGACTCAGAAAGCATGCTGAGGAAGGTAAGGACAGGCAAGCTTCGGGCAGAGTGGCTTGCTTCTCTTCGGAGGTCACGGGTGGCAAGCATCGCCTGGATCTTTTCTCCGGGGCATGCTGGTGTGCTGGGGAATGAACAGGCGAACAGATTGGCTGGCTCTACAAAACTAGGTGGAATACTGATGCATGACAAGGCAGACGTGGTTGCGGCCTTGTGGGAGCACGTGTATACCTCGGAAGAGCAGATGGATCACCATGGTCTGGCAAGAATGAGACAGCGAGGAGTGACGAGGGGATCTGGCCGATGCTCGACGCTTAGAGGAAAGGCGAGACGGACATATAAACAAATTGCTACTGGTACTATTGATGTTGGAACTCTTCGCTGGCTGCTGATGATGGGGGCGGAGCGCTTATGGGAATGCTCTGAATGATGTGATGTCGGTTCCTAAATCAATCAATCAATCAATCAATCAGTCAGTCATAAATACACACTTCTTTGTTAATGGGTGTACTTAAAATGGGGTGGGGGAGTGGAGTAGAAGATGGATGGACATCAAATCAAGAGATAGAATGAAAGAAGTATGTATGAGTGCATGACAGAGGGTGTCAAAGCTGATGTTCAATGCGGATATGACACTATCTGATGATGTTATGTGTCTAATACACTTCCAGGCCTGATCCTCACTGCCTTGTCCACTGGCGTGGGCAATCATACTGTTCCTCATCTTGCCATCTCCAAAGGCATTCGTGTGTTGACTCCTTTCCGTGCCATCACACTGTCACAAATTGGCTTTAGCTATCTTCCTGTCTCTCCACGAATCTTTCCAGTTGTCACGACATGTTTTACTTTTGGTCTTCTCATAATGTGGATACAAACTGAACACTACCCCTTTCTTATGTTTGTGAAAAAATTTTTTGCAAATTAATCTTCTTCAAAATGTCCAGATTATTTAGTATGGCTGTCCAATAAATTTTCACATCTCCAAAGTTTGCATGGATTTTGTTGCTTGTTTACTAATTGTCCAGGATTCGCAGCCGTATGTTTTTTTTTATTTATTTTTTATTTTATTTTCAATGACAAGAACTTATTACTTAACTGATTCAGTGCCAAACAAAATACAGGTTTGGACCAAATAATGTACACAAACAGACGACCAAGTAACTATTATACTGTAAATTTCCATTCACCAAGTTTTGACATTGCGGAAGATACCACGAAACAAACCAAATAACACGGTGATTCTAATAGGGCGATTATATCTACCTTCTGTCCAAATGGAAGGTTATATTTGGCGATATATTATCCTTCTGCGCTGAAACAGTTAAAATGTTTGTCATTTGAGAGAAAGCAGTTTGTGCTTGTCCTATTCTGTTCTCTGTCGCTATAAATTATTATTACATTATTACATATTATAATACATCTTTCATCTGATGTTATCCCTGTGCCTAGAAACATGCATTTCTGCACTTGCCGCAAATAACATCAATTACTTTAATTGTATATTTAGGCGATTCTGTTTCTTTGATATAGCTTTGGCTTCTGTCTTCTAATAATTATTCAAAGTAAGGCCCATTAATTTTCATTTTCAAAAACCACTGTATCTATCATAACCTGTAGTTCCTTTTGACTTGTTGCGATCAAGACGGTACCATCAGCAAAAGTTATTTCACTCACCAGAACTATTGACAAGAGAACATAACAGGGGACAGTACAATCCTTGTCTGAGTCGATTATTATTTATGCACTGTGAATGTTTCTAAAATTTTGTTGATTCTTATGGTTACTGCTTGATGCCAATATTTGTTCTTTATTATTCGCAGATCTTTTCTAAAGTAGTCTTTAGATGTTCTAGTTGTTTGATTATTTTCTCATGTTTCACATTCAGGCCTAACACTAATAATGCTGGAAAAAACCGAATGTTAGCTATGATTTCAGGGAAGAACGTCTCATCTTCTTACAGTTGTCTCTATACGATACATACGCGTTTGCACACACACACACACACCCACACAACACACACACACACACACACACACACACACACACACAGGTACAATCATATGTATTGGTATTATCTTATTCTTTTGCACTTTATCCCCAATTGTGGGATATGCCCTCTGTCAACAATTAAGTTTACCCTGGACTCTATAACAGGAGGCAAGGAATCCCAACTTTGTCATACAGTATGTAAGTGTGCTGTAGTGGGTGCGGGTTCAAACCCCCGATGCTCCCAATAAAAAGCAAGCAAATTTGGGACAAATGTCTCTTTCATACCTCCTGAATTATGCGGTTGCCGCGCTTCTTTTGTCTCTTTACACAATTTTATGATTTTCCTGTGAATCTCTTCATATTTTTCCTGATTATTTTTAATATTTCTTCTTGTTTCCATGAGTTCTAAGATGTCTCTCGTCATCCATTTCTTTCTTCGCATCATATTCAGTTTTGGGACAAGTTGTTTCTGCAGCTTATCTGACTGATTTCTCTTGTAAGCAAACATATATTGGAAACAAGCTGCCATAAAGACTGATAATGAAATAGGTCAATATCAGTCTATTAAGAGAGGTGTGCGACAAAGATGTGTAATATTTCCAGATCTTTTTTTTTTTTCCTATACAGTGAAAATATTTTTAGACATTTAGAAGATATGAGAGGAATCACCAGTGGGGGTCGTAACATCTATCCATTAGATATGCGGGTGATACAGTATTGACTGCGGACAATGAACAGGACCTGCAACCTTTAGTAGATGCGGCTGTTGTGCACAGTGAACAACTAGGGATAGAATTAAATTGTAAGAAGACACATATTATGGTCGTCACTAGGAAGAAAGAAATACCACAATGTAATAATATACATAATGGCTGGGGCATATCGAAAGAATGGAAGACAATAGGGAAACAAAACTCGCTTACACTCAGGAAATAAATGACCGCAGACCCCGAGGTAGACCAAGAAGACGGTGGAGAGATAATATACATACAGACCTACAAGCACTTGGAATCAACGACTGGCAAGAGAAGGTCAACCAGAGAGACGAATGGAGACTGATTGTATATGCAGCAAAGAACCTCAATGGCTCGGAACTCTGAAGAAGAAGACGAAGAAGAAGAAGAAGAAGAAGAAGAAGAAGAAGAAGAAGAAGAAGAAGAAGAAGAAGAAGAAGAAGAAGAAGAAGAAGAAGAAGAAGAAGAAGTAGAAGAAGAAGAAGAAGAAGAAGAAGAAGAAGAAGAAGAAGAAGAAGAAGAAGAAGAAGAAGAATATACATCCGTGTAAAATCCCGGGCACGTGGTCAGGGGCGGATTAAGCCATCTTGGTGCCCTAGGCACAAACCCACATGGGTGCCCCCTACTGCCCCGGGCCCCCGATCCTCCACTGACTGCTGGTATGTTCAATATTATGCAAAAAACTAACAAAGAAAAACAGGTGTGAAATGTAAACATATATGTTTGTACTACTATCACTCATATAAAACCTACAATAAGGTATTTCTGTATTAAAATTAATAGTTAATTAATTTTGTAATAATAGTAGACAAAAATACTGTAACTTTTTTGATAGATAAGAAAGTCAGAGAGAGCACACATTTACATTTTAAAGTTCTTTTTTCTAGATTTACGTCTGGCAAAGTTTTTGAGTACATCATCAAAGTTAATTTTGCGCAACAAGTCTGCCTCAATCATCAGCAAAGATAAGGAATCAAGCCTTTCTTGTTTCATTGTCGATCTACTTGGATTTTTTGTACGTTTCAACTGAGAAAAAGAGCGCTCAGTTGAACAGTTCGTAACCATTAATGTTAAAAATATGCGCAAGGCGATTTCTACATTTGGAAAAGCACACTCGATGTTGTCTCTAACTATTACTATTACTTTGTAGAGTTCTGCATGACTGAACATGTTGTTGTCAGATTTTATTGCACGAAACTTGTGGCGAATATATGAGTGGAACTGTTGTAGTTCAGTATATAAATTATTGTTCAGATCTTCAGGATAAGCATTTATTAGTCCTTCACAACACTGAGATGTTTGTGGTACATCGACCAAACAAGAAAATCGAACTGCTAGATCATTATATACCTGTCCTCGTCTACTCATCTCTGTCTCAAGTTTGTCAACAATGGCAGATATACGAAATTTGTCTCTGGCATTCTGAGATACCTAACTAAGGGGCATCACCATCAATGACCACTGTCTTTCGTTTACGATTACGGGTCAAAGTTGACTTATAATCCACACCAGGTGTTATTTCTTTTGCAGCTTCTTCAAATCTTTCAAATTCATTCCAAGATTCATGCAAGTGATCTGCTAGTGAAGAATACAAATCAGCACAACGTTTTCAAGTTCACGTGCTCATTTTGTAGAGCTTGACTGACCCTGTGAAAATGTTGTAACACTTCTTCCCAAAAGACAAGCATGAAAGCAAATTCTAATACTTGCATCTTCTTTGCAATGTTTTCTGCTTCTCTTCTGGTGTCCCCCTTCTGTGACTGGTCTTCTTGTAAACATTCTAACGCTTCTATAATCTGAGGATGAGACATTAGAATGGCTTCAGTTGCAACAGCATGTGCTTCCCATCTAGTATCGGAAAGGGACTTTACCAGCTTTTCATTCACAAGGCATCCTTTCAGAATCTTCCATCTTTTGGTTGAAGCTGAGAAAAAAGTATAGATCAGTTGCACTGTATGGAAGAAGTTTACTGCCTCTAATCAAGAGTCAACGGCACTTCTGCTTACCAGATTTAGTGAATGGGCAGCACAGGGTATGTATATAGCAAACTCATTTTCTTCTAGAATTTTTTTCTGCATGCCCTTGTAGCACCCAGACATATTAGCTGCGTTGTCGTAGGACTGACCTCTGCATTTCGAAAAAAATCAATATTGCAAGCTTCACGTAAGTACTGCAACATTTGCTTAGCCATACCTTCACCGGCGTGACGTTGCAGCTCCAAGAAAGTCAAAAAGCGCTCAATGGGCTCTCCATCTACCACATATCGAAGAACAACGCTTAACTGATCTATATGTGAAATATCAGGTGTTGAGTCTACTGACAAGCTGAAATAACCGGAAGCCTTTACTTCATCTACAATTACTGCATGGGCTTTTTGGGACATAATTTCAATCAGTTCTTCACATATAGTTTTGGATAAATAAGAAGGATTTCCTTTTCCAGAATTTCTATATTTCGCAATGTGTGATGCTAAAAATGGATCAACCTGACTGACCAACTCCAGCAACCCTAGATAATTTCCATTTTGTAAAGATCCAAATTTTTCATTTGTCCCTCTAAAAGCCAGACCACGCTAAGCTATAGTACAAATAACCGCTACTGCTCGCCTCAAAACATGTTCCCAGTAAATGTACTCTTCATTTATTTGCTCTTCTAGCTTTTGTAGTAGACCCGAGCCTTGTCTACGAGCTAGGTATGTTAACATGCAGTCTTTATGAGTAGCGCTTTGTTCATGATTATCAATTTGAATGATACTTTTCCAGTCACTGAACCCATTTTTATCAGCCAAACTTGTGGAACCTTTAGACGCAAAAAGTTTACAAACAAAGCAGTACACAGATCCTGTGGATGGTGAATACAATAAATATTCTCTCCTGTACTGCTCACCATTTGCTTTTGTGCCATAGAAGAGTTTTTGAGAACAATATCTTGTTATTTATCCTTCAGCATAAATATGGCAAGATTTATCAAAGGGACCATAATGATGCTGACAGTTAGTGGGCCCACAGTCAACCCAGTAACCCACATCATCAGCCGAGAAGTCAATCCACAGTCCTGGATCTACTGCTTTATTTATTTTATCATCTTCATCTTTATCATCATCTTCAGCAGACTGAAGTGGGTCACCACAAATTTCATTTTCAAGCACTAATGCAGTGTCTGGATTTGCAGAACAGCCTATAGTAGACTTATCAAGAGGGTTGATAGTGTCAGTAAAATCATGTTCCACCTGTTGCTTAACCGAAACTAAATAATTCGTTAATTTTCTGCTCTTAGCTTTTACAACTGAAACAGTATGCTCTTTTTGTTTGGCTAGTTTTCTCTTTTGTGCACCACTTAAGTGAAAACGTTTCATCTTGGGGTCTGAATCTGGAAAAAAAAGTATGTGAAAAGCTGTAAATGAAAAATGAATAAATAATATAATCAATATAAGTGGGTATGCTAAGGTATCATTTTCCAATTATTCATAATTACATTTTTTTAAACGAAAATGTATTTACATATATATTAGAAAATTATGCAAAATAAGGCTAAGGAATAATATACTTAGGCCCCTATCAATAATTGCTTTATCAAAATCGATAAAAGCACATTTAAAGCGCAGTAATGAACTCCTTCAACACTAACTATCAATAGACGTCTGTGTATATATATATATATATATATATATATATATATATATATATATATATATATATATATATATATTAGATTTTTTAGAATTAAAAACCCTTAGATGAAAACGAAACGAAAGTAAAAAGTGTAACCATTAACCTTACCTTCGTCAAATCAAGTTTTGCTGTGTAAGCTAAATTAGTCATATCTACATCAGTAAGTAGTTTATACAAATGTTCGAAAATGCAAAGTAGTTCTAAGCCGTCATGCAAATGTACAGTCATTCAATGTAACGTCGACAAATTAACACTATTCACAATTGTTTTCACTAGCAGACCAAAATGGAAGTGAATATGTCGCTACGCATCAGTGCGTTACGTAGCACAAACATATCCCAGAAAAGTAAAAAAATAGCACCAAAAACCTTGAAGAAAAATAACAAAAAATAGCACCAAAAAAACTGGGTGGGGGGTATTTTATCCCCCGGGTTGTGGGACCAAGGTTAAATAATGTGCGATTCAATATTACATTTGCGATTTGCTTATGCCATGCAATTACGCTACCGGGACAATATACACATTTTTCTTAAGGACTTGTGGTGCCCCCCAAATGCTTGGTGCCCTAGGCACGTGCCTTGTTTGCCTAATGGTTAATCCATCCCTGCACGTGGTTCTTAAGTGTCAGGTTGCAAGCCGTTGATTGAAGTGTTTATTCTTTTTCTTTTTTTTTAAGTGCCTGGTGCATTGGTTTTATTGCCTGCTATTCGGATTTTGTCCTAGCCCCAAGCACTCATTGAAGCAGTTAGGTTAAGACGGATCAGCACCCAGTTTGCTGGGATACCCAGCTTGAGGAGGGCGATAGCTGATCAGTTACATCTGTAGTTGTCTCCCATCTTCAGAAGCAATCCGTTGCGCCCTGTCTACACGCCAATTGACAAGGACTTATAACCCGTAACTGCTTCCTCGCGATTTGATTCCGAGACAAGTTAAGACCAGGGATGGAGTTATATTTCTCTATAGCACAAAGCCTGGTCTGAATTGCAGAGACCAAGTGTTGCCCAAGCAGCAAGAACCCTCTCTCGGCCTGCCTAGTTTACTCCAGAGGAAAGGTGTTACACCAATATATCTAGAACAAGACAGAAGCTGCCTGATCAGCAAAGCAATGTTATTACTGTCCGCCTGTCGGAGCTTCGATCATAGACCAGTTGTCAACCAAGACTTAGGGCCTGGTCTGCCATGCCATGACCTTTAGTCCTCAGGTTACATTTCCTCGCACCAGGATAAGGTTTGTACCCTCCCAATTGCGCTCCTCCGCCCAAAGCAGTTGGCACAATGTGGAGTGGCGGGTTTGGTGAGAGCCGCCCAACATTCGGCGCTAACAGTAAGCAGATATTACCGTCTGCTGTCATACGATAGCTCAGTCATATCTGATCAGGCCTGAATAAATTATATTCTGCTTACCTGGTTCTCCAAAAGAGGTCTGATTGTGAATTTAAACATTGAGCACAACCCACTACTGGCAACGCTGATCGTATTCCGGTACGAACCTAAGGCCTTGTCCACGTCACTATGGAAGCACTAGACTCAAGTTTCGCTCTCGTTTGAGCTCATCAGTATTGCATATCCTTGACTGGACCCGGGATCAAACCCCGGATCACTGGCGTGTCGCCCGGGTGTGTAACCACTAAACCACGCGCTAGACGCGACAATATTATCACACCAGAATATCACAGTCACCCATCATAGGCTATAGCTCAAAATTTGCCCAATCGCCGCGACTGACATCTCCCAATTCATGTGGCCCCGAATGATCAGGTCTTCTCGACTGGCAAGGCACACCAGGCCGCCTAAAGTTCTGGTGTGATAATTTGGTCGCATCTAGCGCGTGCCGCATGGTTCAGTGGTTAAACACCATTGTCACACGCCAGTGATCCGGGGTTTGATCCCCGGTCCAGTTAAGGATATGCACTAGCAAAAAAATTGTGGACTAAAAAGGAGAAATGGATCAATAAACGCACTAGCGTTCACTACCTCTGTCATTTTCCTAGATCTCACTACTTCTGTCTATCATAAGCCTACGCATGCCCATGGCTTTCACCACCACGTTTCTACTTACAACAAAACCTGTAAAGTCTCGAGTTCATACTCACAACTGATTGGCCTACGTCGAATTTGCCAGGACGACAATGACTGACTGGGTGTCACGATACTCAGTCGGTCCGCCTCGGGATTTTTCTGCCAGGTGAAATGTTCGTTGAAACATCGGGCATTCTGGTGAAAATTTACTGGTCAAGGGGAAAGAACCAGTAAAATGACCAAGCCCGACCAGAGCCGTTGCTCGCCCTTGAAGAAGATTCCAGAACTTGGGTGGCGGAACCGGTGGTAAGGCACTACGTACTGCGCATGACTGACGCAGCCGCAGTCGATTGTCCAGGACAAAGAGTTCAGTTGTGAACGAAGGTTGCTGGCAAGCAGGCGACATTTTGGCCCAGGGCTAAGTGATAGAGAGCGGGACGACGTGTCTTGATGAGGGTTGAAGACCTTAGACATCATGTCCAGTTGCAGTGACAATGCTTCTCATATTTCCTGTCGTGCTGTTTGTGTGAAGATATGTGTACAACTTTTGTTTTAAGTAGTGCGGTGTCGGGATTCGAATTGTGAAATTGCGCTGACCCGTGTACTGACCGTCGCAAGGAAGTAGGTCAGGTGTGAACGTTTGTAGGCTTGTGGTTTATGGCTGGAATGTAAGCCTGTTGTAACCGCGTGTTTACCAGCGTTGTACGGTAAAGATATTTCGTAGGTTAGCAGCGCGCAGCTTATTTACAGCCAGTGTAGATCGGGCAAATTGGGTTCAGGGAAACTAGACCTGTAATTTGAGTTCACACATGGCCGATTTCATAGCCTCGAGCGTCGGCATGTCCGGCGGGGCCGAACCGTTACTCGAAGCGCTACCGGAAGTAGATTAAGGAGTCGCATCGGATATATCAAGTAATATAACGATGAACTCGAGCGAGTAAGACGCATCGATTGCACCGGTCGGCCGAAACCGCCGAGGTCGTTTCAAGGTCGTACTGGGAGTCGAACTTTGTGTCACATGGTCGGGCGACCACTGACTTTCTGACCTTGGCCCAGCCCTACGTTCGTCTGGGAAAGAGGCTGTCGGTGGAAAGCTGCCGCTTTGGTCATAGGCCTATTTGTCCTCAACTTCTGCGAGCAGCCAATGATGGAGTCAGGCCCTTGTGGGAAGGGTCCACCTGTCTGAGTAAGCTGGATCTAAGTGTATCTGCTGTTGGTAAGTCTGATTCATGTTGCTCTCACTGAGTGTTATCCTCTCCAGGTTATACCTTGATGAGAGCAGAGCGACGATCTGGTGAAGAGTTCAGTGACGGAATATGGCGAGTGCCGGCGTTAGCAGCTAGTAAGCCCACCACCACAACGTTAGGTACTTACCACCGAGAGTTACGTCTCAGTATGGGCCCCAGCTAACCCATAGCCCACTCCACGTCTGATATACCAGGTTGTTTGCCATGACAGCAACATATTGCCTTGTTCGTTATTTCACCTGGGCAAGTATCTTGATGTTGTTATTGTCCCAGTTGTGAGCCTGACTGACTGCCTCCTGCCAGCTAGCTATGATGTCTTCGCTACCAACTGCCTGGTACCATGTTGTGCATGATATTGTGGAAGAATTGTTTTCTACTTTGAACTTTATCTGCAGTGCCACGTTTCCGCGAGGGATGTATCTGTGCTGTGATATCTGCGCTATGAGTCAGATGATCGACGCTGGTCGCAAAGACAGTTGTTACTGCTACTACCATTGAGTGGAAGATCCACATCTTGCTATACCAGCAGTGCCATTTATACTTCCAGACTTTTCCAGAGAAAGGGCCTAGTTCCACCGCCACACGAGAGACCGTATTTTGCCTTACCCTAGTGTGGTCCAGACTTCAGGGAAGTCATCCACCGGAGGTCCCAAGTACCAGTGAGTCGACTCGACAGCCATCCTGTGCAAGGGGAGAAGCCTATACTTGGCCGGAGGCCTGATAGACTCAGTGAGCGTGTCCGACTTACCCGATAGTGTGATACTTGAACACATAACGATGATGACACTTTCTCCTGTAGGCTACTCGAACCTTGCCATGTCTTGCCTCGCATAGATACTGCGAGGCCCATCTCGGAGTTATCATCATCATCCTCATTCATCTTGTATTTTTTTTTTAATTCGCATATCCTTTACAGGACATCGCTGTCAACAGCAGCGTCTTTCAGCTGTCTGTTGATTTCTTGGCAAGATTACGCTCAGTAGTTTGCCATTGCTTTCTGAGCGGCCGGCTCAGTTATCCCGCAAGTCACCAGCGGGGGTAGAACCTCTCCCAGCTCTCGCCCGCTACGAGACTGCGTGATAAACGGGATTACGGAGAGAAAGTGTTGTAACCCCTCGGCAAGAGAGACCGGCTCATCTTGTATAATACACCATATTGTTAACATAGTTAGATACCAGAGTTGTGTCATGAATTCAGGACGAGGTTTGAAAGGGGTAACGTCCCTTGGTTGATAGCGAGGGAGATAGCAATCCAAGGGCTGACGGGGTTTTGTGGACTGAGGTCACCTATGTCCCAGGGCTAAAGACATCCCGATGTTACAGTGTGATAGCAGGTTCCCCTCACCCCAGGGAGTGTTGTGACACTGGGCAGGGCCATGAAATGTTATATTTCTTCCGTAGACGCGCATACACTGCAGGATTTTATCAAATAAGGCATAGATATTTCAACGCGAAAACATGACCTCCTTATAACCAACCTAAGCTTACCCTCGCAATCCATCCGTTGTTCAGGTAGGTCTTCTTCTTTCGTTCGCCTAAATTATGTTTATAACTGCAATGTTGTCTCTTGTATGAATCTAACAGTCTTTTTTAGTTCATTCAGCGGTCCATAGAGTTTATCTTCCACTGTTGTCTCTCTAGGCCAGAAGGTTCGCCTGGATATGTTGTAGTTTGGGCAATCCTGGAGTATGTGCTCTGCTGTCTGCGACGCCAAACCACATGTGCACATGGCTGAGTCACCAATCTTGAATTTTGTATACATGTGGTTGCGTAATCTATTGTGTCCTGTTCTGAGGCGCAGAAGAATGACCTGTTCTGGTCTGTCCATAACGTGGTAGTCGACTTGAGTAAGGTTTGGTGGCCTTCTGACTGATTTGATCATTCTTTTCTTTTGGTGGTATGTAATACTCACATCTGGTTGTTCTTCTTGTGCTCCTTCCTTAGCCAATCGATCAGCTCTGTCGTTTCCGGGGATTCCACAGTGGGATGGTATCCACTGTATGGTGATCTTACGATGACTGCTAAGTTCAGAAAGTAGTGTCCTCAGAACTGGCAATTTCCCATATAGGAGCGCCTCTATTACGGATTTTGCATCTGTCAATATCACCACAGGTTGTGTACCATGGCTGGTATTTTGTAATTTCTCTGTGGCTATCTTGATTGCCTCAATTTCAGCATCATAATTATGGCAGTACTTTCCTGTTGGAATTCTGGCCGTGTCTCTAGTGTTATTTGGGTATTCTATATACACTCCCGCTCCTCCATTTCGAACAGCATTTTGTGCTGACCCATCTGTGTAGACTCGGATCCAGAGGTCCTGTGAGTATTCGTCATCAAGGAAGCTGAGAGTGGCTGTTCTGCGCTGTACAGGTAGTCAAGTGCGTCTCTTTCTGTCACATGTCCATTCTAAGAATCAGATCACGTCACTCGAGAGGTGTTCCAAGATAATCCAATGGTAATCTACCGCATAGCAATAATTTCAGAGACGTGCTTGCCAAATTCACATCCCTACGGTTGTCTGGTTTTTGGGTAGGTCCTAGTCACCAGAGTGTGCCTTGCGTTATCCATACACATTATTGTATGCTGCATAACTAGGGCAGATTATTTCTCTCGAAAGAGGAACAAACAAGCAGAAGAGGACGCATGTACAGAAATACGTACAATGACTAAACGGGTAAAACTGAAGCTTTATAGCCGTGGTTATATGGGCGAACAGGAAGAACACCATGAAAGGAGAAGACAAAATATGTATTACAAACACTGGGATACAAGTCATCTTTACTGAATGAGAGCAAGGTCTGACTACTGTGGTACATCAGCCACATAAAACTACAGCGCATTGTTAATTTATGTTCTGGAGGGGGAAAAGTGGATGGGAAGTTTGCAAGAGAAATATGAAGGTACATGTTGATAGGTGCCGGCTCCCTGGCCGAGGGGTTAGCAGCTTTCTCCGTTAATCCCGAATACTCTCGTGGTTGACGTGAGCGCACGAGAATTAGAAGTGGTTCGAGTCGCGCCTGTGACTTATGAGAGTATACAGCCGGTCGCTCAGAAAGTCGTGGCGTGCAAGAGCAAAAGAGCATAATCTAGCCTAGGAATCAACGTACAGCTGAAAGATGCTGGTGTTGACCGCAATATCCTGAAACAGGATGGAAATGCGGGGGGGGGGGGGGGGGGGGGTGTGTGGATAGGTAACATCAAGAGATGAACTGGGAGACAAAACTGCAAGAATGCATTGTGAAGGCGCAGATCATAGGATTTTGAAGACTCATTGCAGTCGACCTTCATGTAAAGATCGCACTTGATGATGATGTACATATGTAAGGTAGAATGAGATGGTTGTGTGTGTGTGTATGCGCATGATAATCGGAAACAGACTTTGGACATGGGAAAAGTCCAGGGAACCATTTTAATAATATTGATTTATTTGGTTGTTTCGGGATTTAAAGTTTAAAGATTGAGCACAACCCATTACTGGCAACGCTGATCGTATTCCAATATGAACCTAAAGCTTTTTCCTCGACACACTGGAAGCACTAGACCAGAGTTTCACTCTCGTTTCAGCTCGTACAGAATACGTACAATGCAACAGAAAAAATAGGCTCCATAGATTAACAATGGTACATGCTTGAGAAGTCAATTCAATAGACATAAAAAAAAGTAATATAAAAAATAAAGAAGATTGCAACGAAGAAATGGATAACAAAGGAGATTCTACAACTGATGAACATCAAAAGAAATAGTAAACAAAATCAAGAAGAATATAAAAGAATACTTTAAAAAAAATTGTGCAAAAGTGTGAGGAAATGAAATAAGCCTGGATAAACTGTAAGTGCAAAGATTTTGAAGAATTACGAGACGACGCAAAATCTATATACAAAAAGGTACAAGGGTTAACAGGCAGAAAGCATACTGCAAGTAGTTATTTGGAAACGAACAAATGGTCAAATATTTGTTAACTGACACATGAAAAGTAATCTAATTATGGTCCAAATACATACAAGATGATGATGATGGCAAATTAGAAACAAACACATACAATCAATGTGAAAGACCACCAATACTGTAAGCAGAAGCTGAAGATGCTATAAAATACACGAGGAAAGGTAAATCCCGGAGGTCAGATATCAGTTGAAGAAATTCCAGATTGGTGACTCAGCCATGTGCACATGTGGTTTGGCGTCGCAGACAGCAGAGCACATACTCCACGACTGCCCAAACTACAACATATCCAGGCGAACTTTCTGGCCTAGAGAGACAACAGTGGAAGATAAACTCTATGGACCGCTGAGTGAACTAAAAAAGACTGTTAGATTCATACAAGAGACGACATTGCAGTTATAGACATATTTCAAGCGAACGAAAGAAGAAGTTGAAGAAATTAAGTGGCGAAGTAGTCAAGCCGTTTGACTCGTGCTCCGAAGGTTGTGGGTTCGATTCCGGCCCGCGCCCTTCGGTTTACGAGTTAATGTTTCGGAGACTCCTGTGGGTCGTCGCTAAAAGCTACGGAGTTCGTGCTTTGTGCGACGCTTTCCGTGCTGCGGAAAGAGACCGAGCCATATGGGATAAAACCCGGTGCAATGAAGTCGACCCTGTCGACTTTTAAAACTGTTGGTAAACTGGGTATAATAGTGATAAAATAAATGCTGAATGATATCTATAACAGTGGATATATATGTGGTGATCTCTTGAAATCTATTGTCATGACTCTACCCAAAAAAGTCTGGTACAGCGGATTGTGGAGAACACTGCTCAATTAGTCGGAAGTCTCCGTGGCGACTGACTCGGGCTCCGAAGGTTGTGGGTTCGATTCCAGGCCGTATCCTTCGGTTCACGAGTGCATCTTCTTGGACACTTCTGAGGGTCGTCGCTGGAGCTACAGAGTTTGTGCTCTGTGTGACGCTTTCCGCGCTGTGGAAAGAGACTGAGTAATATGGGATAAAACCCGGTGCAATGACCCTGTCGACTTGCGACTTTTTAAAGTGACTGCTCAATTAGTTTAATGAGTCATGTGACGAAAATACTGATGAGAATTGTAATGAGAAGAATAATTTAAAAAATTAATAAAACCAGAAATTGGAGATGGGCAGTGTGAGTTTGTGGAAGGTAAAGACACAAACAACGCCATAAACAGAAATAGAAAGAATGACTGAAGTGAAGAGAGAGATATATTTGTGCTTTATTGACTACACTTAAACATTTGATCAGGTGAAACACAAGAAAATGATTAGAATACTGGAAATTATACAAATTGATGATAAAGATCTGAGAATAATAAAGAACATGTGCTGGCAACATGAAGCAGCCATAAGAAATGACAAGCAGCTGGGAACTTTTCAACACATTAAAGTCAAGTTCTATCACCCAATCGCTCCATTTAGTACAGCAAAATAAAATGAGATCCACACATCATCATCATCAAGTGCCACGCCGACTGTTCATGACCCTCCACAGATCTCGGTCTTTGGTTTTCTGGATCAACTCTGCCATTGATATTCCTCCATGCCAACGTCTCAATACATCCAGCATCATTTCTCTTGGTCTGCCTCTCTTCTCATCACATGACCCCCCCCCCCAAAAAAAAGCTGTTTGCCTCTTTCTTATTGTTGTATATAATTTTCTAGTTCCATTAGCCTCTTTCAGGCATTCATTGTTAGTTACTTTGGCAGTCAAAGGAATTCGCAACATTCGTCTCAGGAACCACATCTTTGTTGCTTCCAATCTCTTCCTAATTTGTTCATTTACATTCCAAGATTCACTGCCATACAGCAAAGCAGGTTCTATATAGCAACTCATCACGCTCTTTTTTTTTAAACGCTAAATGATAGTGACTTATTGCATAAGATATTCTTCATTTTCTTAAATGCAGTCTTTGCTTGCCCTATTCTGTTCTTAATCTCTGTTGTTCATCTTCCATCTGATGTTATAAATGTCCCTAGATATTTAAAACTATCCACTTTGTGAAGAATTTTTCCTTCTATCTTTATTTCACATTTTGGTGTCACATGTTTCTTTGATATCACCATTGTTACTGTTTTCTTGATATTCAAGGAGAGTCCTTTCTTTGCACTCTCTGTTACTACAATGTCCAACATTTATTGTAGATCTTTTGCATTATCTGTCACCAATACTGTGTCATCTGCATAGCGTATATTATGTATATTATAACCTCCGAATATTAATCCTGGCTTTTCTTTGATCTCTCTCATTATTACTTCGCTACAGAGGGAGAAGAGATCCGGTAACAAAACACATCCCTGTCTCACTCCCAGCTATATGTGTTCACAATTTCCTTCTTTATTTCCCATTTTAATAGCTGCTATTTAGTTCCAGTAAATATTTTTTTTATTATCCTCAGATCTTTCCTATCAATGGTAATATCTTCCAACATTTTAAACATTTCATCATGTTTTACTTTATCAATTTTTTTTTAAAACTTGCATATCCATTACAGGACATTGCAGTCAACACCAGCATTTTTCAGCTGCTGTGATGTTCTGGGCAAGATTACGGTCAGTGATCCTTAGTATAATCTATGAAGCACAAATATATATCTTTCTTAGTCTCTATTTATCTTTATAATAGTGTCCGTAATGTATATATTGCATTGTTTGTACCTTTTCCTTCAACAAATCCATACTGTTCTTCACAAATTTCCATTTTTTTTTCTTGTTCTTCACATTGTAATTCTGAGTAGAAGCTAAGTGATATGGTTTATGAGGCTAATCGTAGTTAATCTTCGCACTCAATTTCTCCTGGTCTTTTTGGTATAGCTATAAATACAGATTTCAACATATAGCTTTGTATTAAATCCACTGCTGTAAATATCTTTCTACATTTTTGTTAATATATCTCAAGAGAAGCCAGGAATGTTAGTTGGTGGGCATCATGTAAATAACATGTGTTATGATGATGACATTGGTGTTTTGGTTGCTGAAATAGCTGTACAAGAAATGACAGATATAATTCCAACAAAAAGTGAAAACAAAGGACTTTGAATAACAAAACCAAAAAAAACCCCAAAGTAATGGTAATTACAAACAAAACAATCTTCCCAAATGCAACAAACCTAATGGAAGCAGTCTGAAACAAATCAATGTATTTGAGTACTTGAGTACTGTTATAACGTCAGGTAAAAGATGCATTAAAGAAGTTAAATGTAGAATAGCACTAGCAACAACAGTATTTCAAAGGATGAGGAATATTCTCTGCAACTTATTTTTGTCAATCAAAGTGAGGAAGAGTTCTTAAGATCTGTATTGAGGCCATCCTGCTGCATGGAAGCGAATCATGGAAAATGAGCAGACAAGTGAGCATTTATGTGGAAGCTGCAGAGTTGTGGTTTTACAGAAGAATTATGAAAACACCATGGATGGACAGAAAACGTAATGAAGATATTTGAAAAGAATTCAACTCACAAAGAGAGAGTCTTACTTTTATCAGAAGAAGACAGTCAACATTGGTTGGCCATGTCATAAGATTATGGAAAGCTGGAAGGGAGCAGAGACAGGGAGAGACCATGAGAGAAGCTGCTGGACAGTGTAACATCATGGCATGGAGGATATATCATCATCAGAAACGATTGGCAGTACACGAGACAGGAGGCTAGGGACGGACATGATCACCAGTGATGCATGGCATGGAGGATATATCATCATCAGAAATGATTGGTGGTACACGAGACAGGCGGCTAGGGACAGACGTGATCATCAATGATACATGGCATGGAGGAATATCATCATCAGAAATGATTGGCAGTACACGAGACAGGGGGCTAGGGACAGACATGATCACCAATGATACATGGCATGGAGGAATATCATCATCAGAAATGATTGGCAGTACACGAGACAGGGGGCTAGGGACAGACATGATCACCAATGATACATGGCATGGAGGAATATCATCATCAGAAATGATTGGCAGTACACGAGACAGGCGGCTAGGGACAGACATGATCACCAATGATACATGGCATGGAGGAATATCATCATCAGAAATGATTGGCAGTACACGAGACAGGCGGCTAGGGACAGACATGATCACCAATGATACATGACATGGAGGAATATCATCATCAGAAATGATTGGCAGTACCCGAGACAGGCGGCTAGGGACAGACATGATCACCAAGGATACATGGCATGGAGGAATATCATCAATCAGAAATGATTGGCAGTACCCGAGACAGGGGGCTAGGGACAGACATGATCACCAATGATACATGGCATAGAGGAATATCATCATCAGAAATGATTGGCAGTACACGAGACAGGCGGCTAGGGACAGACATGATCACCAATGATACATGGCATGGAGGAATATCATCATCAGCAACGATTGGCAGTACACGAGACAGGCGGCTAGGGACAGATATGATCACCAATGATACATGGCATGGAGGAATATCATCATCAGCAACGATTGGCAGTACACGAGACAGGGGGCTAGGGACAGACATGATCACCAATGATGCATGGCATGGAGGATATATCATCATCAGAAATGATTGGCAGTACACGAGACAGGCGGCTAGGGACAGACATGATCACCAATGATACATGGCATGGAGGAATATCATCATCAGAAATGATTGGCAGTACACGAGATAGGGGGCTAGGTACAGACATGATCACCAATGATACATGGCATGGAGGATATATCATCATCAGAAATGATTGGCAGTACACGAGACAGGGGGCTAGGGACAGACATGATCACCAATGATACATGGCATGGAGGAATATCATCATCAGAAATGATTGGCAGTACACGAGACAGGCGGCTAGGGACAGACATGATCACCAATGATACATGGCATGGAGGAATATCATCATCAGAAATGATTGGCAGTACACGAGACAGGGGGATAGGGACAGACATGATCACCAATGATACATGGCATGGAGGAATATCATCATCAGAAATGATTGGCAGTACCCGAGACAGGGGGCTAGGGACAGAAATGATCACCAATGATGCATGGCATGGACTATTAAAACAAACAAAAAAAACACGCGCACGCACGCACACACAAATATATATATATATAAATACGGTAAGTAAGGGACCTCTCTCTACATTAAAGTATATTGTGCATTTGGTGCTTGTGGCATATTTGACACCAAGCAGCAGTCCATGGCTGATGTGGCCAATATTTGACACTAAGCAGCAGTCTATGGCTGATGTGGCCAATATTTGACACTAAGCAGCAGTCCATGGCTGATGTGGCCAATATTTGACACCAAGCAGCAGTCCATGGCTGATGTGGCCAATATTTGACACTAAGCAGCAGTCCATGGCTGATGTGGCCAATATTTGACACTAAGCAGCAGTCCATGGCTGATGTGGCCAATATTTGACACCAAGCAGCAGTCCATGGCTGATGTGGCCAATATTTGACACCAAGCAGCAGTCCATGGCTGATGTGGCCAATATTTGACACCAAGCAGCAGTCCATGGCTGATGTGGCCAATATTTGACACTAAGCAGCAGTCCATGGCTGATGTGGCCAAGATCATGCCAGCCACTTGTACTTCCCAAGAAATGTCATGGGAACCCTTTAGGCTGGATCAATGTGGAAGACCAGGTCACTTAAACAAATTGCCACTTCACGAACGCATGACCACCGAGGCACTAGGCAAGCATGCTAGCCACTGTGCTACCACAGCTCCCCATATATATAAGGGAGAGTAGAAAAGCTTGCACTTTACTAAGGTGTCAAGGCACATACCTGGAAATTGGTGTGACACTAGTTCTTCTCTATGTATTCACCCTACAAGACAATGCTCCTCTCCCATCTCTTCTTCACCGGTCTGATGCCCTGATTGCAGGACTCCCCCACCTAGGCCCAGAGTACTTCTCCAGTCCAGTTGTCCAGTCCCTGGTCACCAAACAAAAAAAATAACACAAACATTCATGAAACATATTCTTCATACAGAAGTCACTCGGTGACAGGTCTGGTCAACATGGTGACTGGGGCATGAAGCCATACCTGCAATGCTGGGTAAGATCAAGGGTGTCACAAGCTGCGTGAGTCAGCGCATTATTCTGAATCAGATTAACCCCTTGCACTTGATGTCCTCTTGTAACTTCTGGAGTAGGTTTTGGTAGTACGTGGTGCTTATAGCATGGTCAAGAGAAGATAGTTGCTGAGAATTACCCCGTGGCAGCTCCCATAGAAAGTCAGCATGACCTTTTTATCACAGATGGTACCATCTTTGCAACATCCCCCCCCCCCCCTTCCTCTCCATGCCACGTATAAGACAAATTTAAACGAACAGCATGTCTTTCCAATGTTGCACAGCAACTGAACATGTCTTAACAATATCTTAGTAACATGCAAACATGTAGTGCTGCTCCTCATATATAACACACACACACACACATACATACATATATGCTGCTTTGTTCAGCAAAGGACATATGATGTGTTTTGTGTGTGTGCTCATTTACAACAAAGCCGTGGCATTTACAACTTCTGGCCAACACATTCAAGCAGTTTCTTGCTTGCCTTACTGAGTTGCATTCTAACGTATTCTGCTATCATTAGTGAGATGAGGGGATTTATACAAATCTTAATCTTCAGGTTTATTTTTTTTTTTTTTAATGGATTGTCCTTTGCAGGATGTTGTGATTGCCCATGGTAGATTTTCTAGGTAATTTTTTATATTCAGTAGCTGGCCATTGCTATCAGAACAAGAAGTCATAGTTTAAGTGCAACTGACCTGTGCATGGAAGAAACCCACTAGCCCATCACCAGAACGCAGCAAGTTGAGCGTGATATACCCCTCCGCTGACTATATCTTCCTAATCCACACAGTTGAGCGTGATATACCCCTCCGCTGACTATATCTTCCTAATCCACACAGTTGAGCGTGATATAACCCTCCGCTGACTATATCTTCCTAATCCACACAGTTGAGCGTGATATAACCCTCCGCTGACTATATCTTCCTAATCCACACAGTTGAGCAGTGATATACCCCTCCGCTGACTATATCTTCCTAATCCACACAGTTGAGCGTGATATACCCCTCTGCTGACTATATCTTCCTAATCCCCTCAGTTGAGCATGATAATATATCCCTCTGCTGACTACATGTTCCTAATTCCCACAGTTGAGCGTGATATACCCCTCTGCTGACTATATCTTCCTAATCCCCGCAGTTGAGCGTGATATACCCCTCTGCTGACTATACCTTCCTAATCCCCTCAGTTGAGCATGATAATATATCCCTCTGCTGACTACATGTTCCTAATTCCCACAGTTGAGCGCGATATACCCCTCTGCTGACTATATCTTCCTAATCCCCACTGTTGAGCGCGATATACCCCTCTGCTGACTATATCTTCCTAATCCCCTCAGTTGAGCGTGATATACCCCTCTGCTGACTATATCTTCCTAATCCCCTCAGTTGAGCGTGATATACCCCTCTGCTGACTATATCTTCCTAATCCCCTCAGTTGAGCGTGATATACCCCTCTGCTGACTATATCTTCCTAATCCCCTCAGTTGAGCGTGATATACCCCTCTGCTGACAATATCTTCCTAATCCCCATAGTTGAGCGTGATATACCCCTCTGCTGACTCCATTCATTGCCACCTTTCCGTCTTGACAGACGATAGTTTGGTACATTGTGCTTCAAAAAGACTTAATAACTACGATCCATGGCGGTGGCGAGTGTGGCTGGTAAGGCCAATTCTTGCTGCAAATGTTTGCCCACAGTAGGTGCATGTGAAAACATGGTCATTTCCACCATTTTGCACCATCTTACGGCTCTCACGCTCTGTGTGTGCTTTATCTGCAATCACTTTCTCCTTTGTCTTTATTCCATTTCTGATAGTTGCCCTCCATGCAACACGTTCAGCGGCGACGTGCTCCCAATGTGCATTATCAATGTCTGTATCAATCATGTCCCGCTTACACACATCTTTGTATCGTAGTAGAGGCCGACCCTGAGATCTCCTACCCGTCTGTAATTCACCAAAAAGATGTCCTTTGGTATTCTACCATCATCCATCCTCCTAACGTGTCCTATCCATCTAAGTCTACGAAGACTGAGCATGGAATACACCGTCACACAACCTGATCTTTCCAATACTTCAGTATTTGTGATTTTGTCTTGCCACTTAATACCAAGTATTCTTCGCAGACACCGCATATGAAAGCTGTTTAAACGTTTCTCTTGGCGTGAGTAAGTTGTCCAGGTTTCACTGCCATAAAGAAGAGTACAAAGGACACAGGCTTGGTAGACGAGGAGTTTTGTTTTGGCAGTATACTTCCTGTTCTCCCAGACTCTTTTTGCCAACATGTTCATTGTTGTTGCTGCCTTGCCAATCCTGATGTTGATTTCCTGATCGAGGGATAATTTGCTATTTACCTCTGATCCTAGATATGTAAAATGGTCTACTATCTCCAGTTCGGCGTCGTCAATAAAGATTGATGGTACACCATGTGCACCTTGTGACATAATCTGTGTCTTCTTTTTGTTAATTGTTAAACCAATTCAGAACAAGCATTGGAGAATGCAGAATAGTAGATGTTGTAATTCTTCCTCAGAGTGGGTCGTAATCGCAGCATCATCCGCAAAAAGCAACTCTCTGATTAGTACCCTGCTAATTTTGGTCTTGGCCTTCAATCTCTGAGCATTATAGAGGCCACCATCTGAGCGTGAGTGAATGTATATACCGTCATCCTGATCACGAAAGGCATATTTCAGTAGAAGTGAAAAGTATATCCCAAAGAGGGTGGGGGATAGTACACAACCTTGCTTAACTCCACTCTTGATTTCAAACTCTTCTGAAGTTGAGCCATCAAACTTGATTATACCCTTCATGCCTGTGTGGAACGATTCCACAATGGATAGAAGAGTTGGTGGGCAGCCAATCTTCTTTAGTGCTTTGAACAGACCCTCACGACTGACCAAATCGAATGCCTTTGTGAGGTCGATGAAGGCAATAAACAGTGGCTGATTTTGTTCCCGGCATTTTTCTTGCATCTGTCGCAATGAGAATATCATATCAATGGTAGACCGGTTCTGACGGAAGCCGCACTGTGATTCGGGGTAGACTTGATCTCCCAGGACTTGAAGTCTGCGCAGGACAATTCTGGCAAATACTTTCCCAACAATACACAGAAGTGAGATACCCCTATAGTTGTTACAGTCGCTCCGATCTCCCTTGTTCTTGTACAGCGTTATGATGTTTGAATCTTTGAAATCCGGTGGGACTTGTCCTTCTCGCCAGCATAGCTCTATTAGCTGGTGGATCTGTAGAGCGAGTGTGTCTTGCCCACTCCTGATTACCTCTATTGGAATCCCATCCTTACCTGGAGCCTTGCCAGATGCAAGCTCATTTATAGCACACTTAACTTCTGTTATAGTGGGAAGTGTGTCCAGATGGTCAAGAGTTGGCAGGGCCTCTATGGCGTTGAGGGCATCATCCGCTAGCTTGGTCTCACTTGAGTAAAGTTCTAAATAGTGCTCGACCCATCTGCTGTTTCTTATCAGTGATGATTTCTCCAGTCAAGGTTTTCAGCGGTGCACTTCTTTTGATCATTGGACCACAGGCTTCCTTTATCCCTTCATACATGCTTCTGATGTTTCCCTTATCACTTGCGATTTGAATGGACTCATATAACTTGATCCAATAGTCATTCGCACACTGCCTGGCAGCCTTTTGTACATCCTTACTCGCTTGCTTCAGCTCACTCTGTGTTACGCGTTGGTCTTTCCTTGTTTCTTAAGAGAGCTATCTTCTTTTTATCAATCAAGGGCTGCAGTATCTGGCTGTTTGCCGCAAACCGGTCATGCCTCTTATGATCCACAGTGCCGTAAACCCCTACCGCTGTTTTATAGTTTCCTTAAGTTTACTTCATTTACTATACAATTTTCTGATGTATCATTGAAAGCGTCCTCAAGTTGCTGTTGAAATTCAAAGCACTTTTGAGGATCATGAGTGTTAGTAATATTAATCCTGGGGCTAGACTTGTGTTTAGCTGTGTAGATTCTCTTTGGTCTCAGTCTAACCCTTGCAACAACCAAAGAATGATCTGTATCACAGTCAGCACTGTGGTAACTTCGAGTTAATGATGTATGGTTCAGATGTTGTCTCCGTGTGAACTCGAGTCCTTGCCCACACGAGCATTGAAATCACCGAGCATATAAATGTAGTCGGATTTTGGAACTGCCTTGATCGCAGAGTCTAGCTGCTCATAGAACGTATCTTTCACATCAGCAGAGGAAGTGAGTGTCGGTGCATATGCAGTGAGAATGGTGGCAAATCCACAAGAGGTTGCCAAGCGCAGTGATAATAATCTTTCATTACCTCCAGCTGGGATATCAATCATTCCCAGTAGCGAATTCTTCACTGCAAAGCCCGCACCATGTTGCCTTTTTTCTGCCTGCCCTCTTCCCTTCCAAAAAAAGGTGTAATTGTTTTCCCTGAGTGACCCTTCCTCAGCGAGGCGAGTCTCCTGCAGGCCAGCAATATCAATGTTAAGACGATTGAGTTCGGCATCAATCACAGCCGTTTTTCTCACATCGTCAATATTTGTCAAGTCAGTGGAAAATCCTGGACACATGGTTCTCACGTTCCAGGTTGCAAGCCGTAGCTTGAGGTTTCTATTCTTTTTATTATTACCTGGTATATTGGTTTTACAACCTGCGATTCAGATTTTGTCCTAGCCCCAAGCACCCATTGAAGCAGGCAGGCTGTGGCGGATCAGTACCCAATTGGCTGGGGGCTGCCCAGCTTGAGGCGGGCGGTAGCTGATCAGTGACACCTGTAGGTGTCTCCCACCGTCAGAGGCAACGCGTGGTGCCCCATGTCTACGCCAACTGACAAGGACTTATAACCCGTAACAGTTGCCTCTCGCTTTGATTCCGAGACCGGTTAAGACCAGGGATGGAGTTATTGCCTCTCCATAGCACAAAGCCTGGGCTAAAATAAAGAAACCATGTGTTGCCCATGCAGCATGATCCCTCTCTCGGTCTGCCTAGTTCACTCCAGAGGAAAGTTAACACCTATAATCTGGAACAAGACAAGCTGCAGAAGCTGCCAGATCAGCAAAGCAATGCTCTAACTGTCCGCCTGTCGGAGCTTCGATCCTAGACCAGATGCCAACCAAGGCTAAGGGCCTGGTCTGCCCTGCCATGACTTATTTTTTGGGTTGCATTTCCTCGCACCAGGATAAGGCTAGTACCCTCCCAATTGCGCTCTTCCACACGAAGCCATTGGCACAATGTGGGGTGTCGGGTTTGGTAAGCGCCGCCCAACATTCGGCGCTGACAGAAAGCAGGTAGTACCATCTACTGTCATACGGTAGCTCTTCACTGCAAAGCCCACACCATGTTGCCTTTTGGTGTGATGAAGCTGGGGCAATGGTCAACCCAACAAAGGCAACAGTGACTTGGTTCTCGTTGAATAATCATATTGTCAACACTCCAACCCCAACTGTAAAGCTGTGTTCAGAGACGGTGGAAAGAACGCAGGCAATGAATTACCTGGGGATACGGTTTGATCGAAGCCTTGCTTATAATGAGCACATAGACCAGGTGATAACAAAGGCCAAGCGGGGTTTGGCTGCGATGAGGGTGATGGCGGCAGCAAACTGTGAGCAGCGCCATCAATGTCTGTTTTTGAGTATGCAATGGCAATCCTGACTCTCAGCCGTAAGCAGATAGAAAGGATGGAAAGGATACAGAATGAAGCTATGCGCATTATTCTTGGATGTACAAGAGATACAGCATGCAGGGCGATGCGCTACCTTCTTGATTTTCCAACCATTGAAGACAGAATACAAGTTTGCAGAGCTACAGTTTGAATCCCTACAGTTCAGCGTGATATACCCCTCTGCTGACTATATCTTACTAATCCCAACAGTTGAGCGTGATATACCCCTCTGCTTACTATATCTTCCTAATCCCCGCAGTTGAGCATGATATATGCTGACTATATCTTCCTAATCCCCTGTTGAGCATGATATACCCCTCTGCTGACATATCTTCCTATTCCCCAGTTGAGCGTGATATACCCCTCTGCTGACTATATCTTCCTAATCCCCTATGTTGAGCTTAATATACCTCTCTGCTGACAATATCTTCCTAAACCCCACAGTTGAGCATGATATACCCCTCTGCTGACTATATCTTCCTAATCCCCACAGTTGAGCGTGATATACTCCTCTGCTGACTATATCTTCCTAATCCCCACAGTTGAGCGTGAAATACCACTCTGCTGACTATATCTTCCTAATCCCCACAGTTGAGCATGATATACCCTTCTGCTGACTATATCTTCCTAATCCCCTATGTTGAGCGTGATATACCCCTTTGCTGACTATATCTTCCTAATCCCCTATGATAAGCATGATATACCCCTCTGCTGACTATATCTTCTTAATCCCCACAGTTTAGTATGATATTCCCCTCTTCTGACTATATCTTCCTAATTCCCGCAGTTGAGCGTTATATACCCCTCTGCTGACTATATCTTCCTAATCCCCACAGTTGAGCATGATATACCCTTCTGCTGACTATATCTTCCTAATCCCCTATGTTGAGCTTGATATACCCCTCTGCTGACTATATCTTCCTAATCCCCTATGTTGAGTGTGATATACCCCTCTGCTGACTATATCTTCCTAATCCCCATAGTTGAGCATGATATACCCCTCTGCTGACAATATCTTCCCTTCCTAATCCACACAGTTGAACGTAATATACCCCTCTGCTGACTATATCTTCCTAATTCCCACAGTTGAGCGTGATATACCCATCTGCTGACAATATCTTCCTACTCCCCACAGTTGAGCGTTATATACCCCTCTGCTGACTATATCTTCCTAATCCCCTATGTTGAGAGTGATATACCCCTCTGCTGACTATATCTTCCTAATCCCCTATGTTGAGAGTGATATACCCCTCTGCTGACTATATCTTCCTAATTCCCACAGTTGAGCGTGATATACCCATCTGCTGACAATATCTTCCTACTCCCCACAGTTGAGCGTTATATACCCCTCTGCTGACTATATCTTCCTAATCCCCTATGTTGAGAGTGATATACCCCTCTGCTGACTATATCTTCCTAATCCCCTATGTTGAGAGTGATATACCCCTCTGCTGACTATATCTTCCTAATCCCCATAGTTGAGCATGATATACCCCTCTGCTGACAATATCTTCCTTATCCCCACAGTTAAGCGTGATATACCCCTCTGCTGACTATATCTTCCTAATCCCCGCAGTTGAGCGTGATATACCCCTCTGCTGACTATATCTTCCTAATCCCCACAGTTGAGCGTGATATACCCCTCTGCTGACTATATTTTCCTAATCCCCACAGTTGAACGTGATATACCCCTCTGCTGACTATATTTTCCTAATCCCCACAGTTGAGCGTGATATACCCATCTGCTGACAATATCTTCCTAATCCCCACAGTTGAGTGTGATATACCCCTCTGCTGAATATAGCTTCCTAAAACAGATTCATATCTGATGTATAAAAAAGTCGCTTAAAAGTCGACAGGGTCGACTTCATCGCACCGGGTTTTATCCCATATGGCTCGGTCTCATTCCGCAACGCGGAAAGCGTCGCACAAAGCACGAACTCCTTAGCTTTTAGCGACAACCCACAGGAGTCTCCGAAACATTTAACTCGTAAACCGAAGGGTGCGGCCCGGAATCGAAACCACAACCTTCGGAGCACGCGTCAAACGGCTTGACCACTTCGCCACAGAGACTCCCGATATCTGATGTATGATGCTCAAGACTCAGAAAAGTCATCACCCATCATACAGGTCAAGGTAGCAGAGACTGCCAGCGAGATGGTCAAGTGTTAGTGTCACAGATCTAGGTCACAGATTTGAGGTAGTATAACTGTTCTCTTATTCACTGCCTCCCTTCCAAGCCAACTAACAGAAAATTGAGAACATGATTCAGTACCAATTGTATATGGCTGGATATAGGATAGAGCAGTGAATCCCACCAATGCTGGGGACTGAACCCAAGTTACTGACATGACTAGCAAGTGCACTAACCACTATATACTAAGGCAGTGTTTCCCAACCTTTTTTCTGCCATGCCCCACCTAAGCCTTTCTAAAATACTTATGCCCCCCCCCCCCCAAACATATACATAATTTTTAATATTCAAAAATTTAAATGCTCACTAAAGAAACTTGAATTATAGGTTTAAGGAAGAAATCACTAGGTCACTATTGAGCAAACACAGTAAGTAAATTTTCAAAAAATATAATGGCTAAAAACTCTGGCCACATACAAATAGATAACATGACCATTAAAATAACGGAAACATACAAATACCTGGGTACAATCTTCAACTCCTCCAACATCATAAGGGAAGAAATACAAACTAGAATCAATTCTGGAAATAGGATATACTATGCACTACATCATCTACTAAAATCAAATGCGCTATCTCGTAACACCAAAATCACAATATACAAAACACTGATCGGACAAGTTATGCTGTATGGCTCTGAAACCTGGAGTACAACGAAAGGAGACAAAGCCTTGTTACAAACCTTTGAGAACAAAGTTTTAAGTCGCATCTTTGGACCCATTAGGGATACACAAAGTGGAGAGTGGAAAAGAAGAAGTAACAAAGACATTTATGATCTGTTTAAGTCCCCGCTAATCACTGGTATCATGAAGGCTAATAGACTACAATGGCTGGGGCATATAGAAAGGATGGAAGATAATAGGGAAACAAAACTAGCTTACACTCAGGAAATAAATGACTGTAGACCCCGAGGTAGACCAAGAAGACGGTGGAGATATAATATGTATACAGACCTACAAGAACTTGGAATCAATGACTGGCAAGAGAAGGTCAACCAGAGAGACGAATGGAGACGGATTGTATCTGCAGCAAAGAACCTCAATGGCTCGGAACGCTGAAGAAGAAGATAATGGAGAACTGAAATTCAAGCATAAAATAATTTTAATGGAAGATTTTTCTATATTATTTTAATTATTAGTAATTATTTATTATTTAAATTTAGTGAGATACTTGTCACAGCGACCACTTCCTCGTTGGGGCAAAATTTAAAATAAAACTTAAAAGGTTTTTTATACTAAACCACTGAGGTTACACCCAACATATAACAGAGAAAAACTACAAGAAATTACAGTCAAAGATAAATTTGCAGATGAAATAAAATGTAAACTTGAAACTCTACAAAACCCGTTGGAGGAAAGCGTTGACCAAACTTGGTTGAACATCAAGAATACAATTCAAACCACCGCAGAAGAATGTCTCGGTGTGTTAACCATGCATAGAAAGAACAGATGGTTCAATCAAAAATGAGAAGAAGCAGTCATTAGGAAAAAGAGTGCCAGACAGTTATGGTTAAATGACATCAATAACATTCAAAATGAACAGCAATATAGAACTGAATGTAAAGAGGCTACAAAAATAGTTCGGCAGAAGAAGTGAGAATATATGAACAATATAATCAAAGATATGGAAACTAATCACCAGAAATACGAATCCAGAAAGTTTTTTAAAGAACTTAAGTCAATGAAACGAGGGCACCAACACAACACATATGGTTGCTAAAATCAAATGCGCTATCTCGCAACACCAAGATCACAATATACAAAACACTGATCAGACCAGTTGTGCTGTATGGCTCTGAAATCTGGAGTACAACTAAAGGAGACTAAGCCTTGTTACAAACCTTTGAGAACAAAGTCTTAAGACGCATCTTTCGGCCCATTAGGGATACACAAAGTGGAGAGTGGAAAAGAAGAAGCAACAAAGACATTTATGATCTGTTTAAGTCCCCGCTAATCATTGGTATCATGAAGGCTAATAGACTGCAATGGCTGGGGCATATAGAAAGAATGGAAGATAATAGGGAAACAAAACTCGCTTACACTCAGGAAATAAATGACCGTAGACCCCGAGGTAGACCAAGAAGACGGTGGAGAGATAATATACATACAGACCTACAAGCACTTGGAATCAGCAACTGGCAAGAGAAGGTCAACCAGAGAGACGAATGGAGACGGCTTGTATCTGCAGCAAAGAACCTCAATGGCTCGGAATGCTGAAGAAGAAGAAGAAGAAGAGAATCCTTGCTCTTGATGCTTGCTGCAAAGAGATTTTATGTCCGGTTCTAATTTAGTTAACTTCAGTCTCAAGTCTCCCCGTTTTGTTATTTATATCCAGCCGATTTCTTCCATTTTCGAATTGCCCCCCTTAACAATCGAATTGCCCCCCTGTGGGGCGTGGGCCCCACGTTGGGAAACACTGTACTAAGGCATCATTTGGATAGGCTTAGATGAATGTAGAGTAGACATATAACACTGTGGTTCTCAAACCACCTGAGGAACTATTACCTGCTTGCCTTCTGTTTGTCATGAACTATTTAGGTCTTGCTAAACCAGTGGTTCTCAACCGGTGGGGAATTCCCTCCCCCCGCCCCTCAAAGGGAATTTTATGGCGGAAATACGAAAGGGGAGAATGACATTTTGAACATATGGTAAAGGGGTGCATGGGCCAAAAAATTTTGAGAACCACTGTGCTAGACTATAAATGTGACTGAATTTGTCTGGGTTGCCCCACGTTTTCCAGCCTTGACCGTATCACAAAAGGAACCAACAAGTTGATCTTCAAATTGTGTCACAACTCATGAGGCACATGTGTTGTTTGTTTCCCAGTTCAGTCTTAGTTTGTGACTTCTACCTCAAGGATCATGCACAACAGGATGGGCTTCATGAGATGATACATGACATCCATATGTCTGTGTTGTGTTCTACTAACTCAAGCTGTACACACTTTTGTGAGACTATAAACATATACATGAAAGTTCATCAAGTCTTAAATATATGCTTCATTTTGTTTTTTTTTAAAAACGAGAGAGAAAGTCTTCGTTCCTATGAGCCTTACATTTATTATTCATGCTTAAAAAATGAAATAAATGTAATTCTCTTGCATTAGGGTGAACACAGGGACAAAGGAATGTAATACATGAAGTAAATAAATACCACAGTTAAAAAAAGATAAAAATTGCACTCCGTTAGGGGTACTGGTCAGCAAGACTAACACCTGTTCCTCAAGGAGATACAAGCGATCAAATCTGCAGTCCACTATATGGCAAAGGAAACTCAACTCACCTTCCTGCCATTTGATCATGTGCACAGTGTACTAATATTGGTATGATAACAAAGACACAGACAAGGACAGTAAAAACATTACAGGTGAGGTCAAGCTTCTCCATGTAACAACTCCATTGTGAATTATTCAAAAACTTCCCAAAAATTAAAGGTCATAATTGTCCAGAGAGACCCAAACAATTGTTAAACAATTAGAATTTACTTGTGTTTCACTATTTAGGGAAAAACAGCCATACATACAAGCAAGCAGATATTTAGAAAAATAATAATTTGTAAAGTAACAAATATAGATCTTCACTTTTACTTGGCACTGTTATGCTGTAGAGAAAAACAAAAAAAAAACAGACAAATCAATTACTCACACAATCACACAGACAAGCAAAAATTAAATGTCTAATTAAAACAGACTGATAACATATGAAAACTTCAATGTAATGACATGGAAACACACAATAAAATAGAGAAAACTTCACACACAGGATAACTACACTGAACAGTAAAAAATGAAACAGGCTGAGAATAAGGAAAAGTGAAAAGCAACAAATTGGTACAAAGTACAATTAAGCAATAAGCAATATTTTAAAAAAGAGGTGCAATATGTGGGGGGAAATGTTTATCTCTTGCACTGTATGGTGTTTAAAACATGAAACAGGAAAACATGGAGCAAAAATTTTTCTGACAAAGAGACATAAAAATATACAATCAGAATGCAGAGCAAACCAGAATATCACATATTAGTGACTTCTTGAAGACGGCAAATTTGTTAAACTTTAACAAACATAAAACACATCAAAATCATGTGACATTGAACATTATTGTGACATTTAAAAAAAACAGTCACTAGTTCAACAATCAACATGAAATAAGCCTTGCAGATACATGACTAACCAACTGGTAATTGGAAACATTTTGCTGAGAAAACACAGTACATTTACCTGGCCAAATGAGTTTATTAATACTACCATTTCTCATGAGTGATGAAGATAATTCCTTTCTTAGGCAAATATCTTGGTCTTGATCATCATTCTCCCTATTCTGTGAACAATTAGTTCACATATGTATTTCATCGCAATTTATTAAGTTGGGGTGGTGGGTGTGCATGTAAGAGTGCATGAGCTCATGCAGAAAACAAGATGATAAAAACACTCCATAGGCAAGTGAGTACTTTTGCCTTAGTTAGTCCATTCAAAGCATGCGACTGCCAATGTTCATTTTGCTAGGTCGATAAGATGTGTATTAAAAGCCAAATGGTGAATATAGTTTCAGCATGCTGATCTCTTTCCGAGGCCTGATTCCGTCCATCAATCAGTCACAAGGCATATCTGTTCCCAAACTATAGAGAATAAATTCAGTGCAACATATGCATGTATTTTATAGGTATTTCTGTTGAAGTCAAGGAGAAACCAGCACATCAATGTCACAGGAATAAATGTATGGGTAGTCACAGAGCTAGATTTATGATGGGTGACATGTTAACAAACTCATATCAGCCAGCAGACTGGATAATCTGAGATGACATTCATATATGTAATCCACTATTACATATGCCTGTGATGTCAAGAATATGACAACATCCATGCTGCAGTAGTTAGTTCTACAAGCATCATAGTTTGTGTCAGGCGATCAATCCACATACTACATGTCCAGTCAACATACAATCATTGATTTCATGAGCAAACAATTGTCATGTTATCACCAAGCACGCATGTTTACACAGCAACAACAGTGAACTTACAACATTTCTGAAGAATCAAGATAATTCAACTGAGCTTGATTAATACTATCAAGATGACCACTATAAGTTTTCTAAATGACGTTTCTGCACCATAAAAATGTATGAAAACTTGCAAACAATGAGCAATTAGCAGCATCAGACAAACAGTAACATTACATATAGGATGACAAATAACATAACATAAACAAACTTGACTGCTTGAAAATGACAGACATCTCACAAGAAAAAATGAACTGAGTAAATGCACAAGATAGACAACAAATGAGAAGTATAATGAAGTCAGTAAGTGAAAGAATGTAGCCACATTTACAACTAGATTTACTATAAAACATAACTACACAAAACTGTGCCAGAAGACAATGATGAGAACAAGAAGAAGAAAAGAAAACCTCTCATATATTTTCTTAAAGACAGGGATACAACAATAACAGACTATAAAGTTACCCCAAAAATTCTAATTTTCTCTGTGATGGTACAGCTAATAATATTCAATTGTTACACAATTGTGTGTACAAATTTGAATCTAATTTCCACCCCCACTCCAGAGAGAGAAAAGAGATATTTCTTCCTACTGGCAATCGCATATGATGTAAACCTGGGTCTGTGACTAGTGTTTTGTCCAATCTATGTCAATTATTGTTTTGAGTTGTTACGACTGAAGCTAGGGCAGGATAATCAGAACTCTGAAATAAACCTAGATCATCATTATCTGGAGTGTTTCAATGGAAGACAGAGATACTGACCATTCTTCAGCCTATGACAGTGGTTTCAGTGGTAGAGAAGAGGACAACTTTAGCCCTGGATCTAGTGTCAGGTCATCATAACATAACTTTGTTCACAAAACTGTTCAAAGAGTCTCTCAAACAAGAATTATCTCAGTTATTGCACGTATAGCTGTTTGGTCTGCATGAAGGAACATAGAAAAACACACCAACAGTGGAAATACAAGTTACTTCTCACCTGCTGACGTGACAACAAAGGCTGATTTGCAAGTCATAAATGATTAACAAACATTCACCAATTTAAAATCAACCACAAACTATGTTATAATGCTGATCGTATTCTGGTATGAACCTAAGGCCTATCCACGTCAATGCGGAAGTACTAGTAGATCCACGGCTAAAGCACTTCTAGTGCTTCCGCATTGACGTGGATAGGCCTTAGGTTCATACCAGAATACGATCAGCGTTGCCAGTAGTGGGTTGTGCTCAA
>JACEFZ010027533.1:257500-278404 GCA_014155875.1 Cepaea nemoralis | reverse complement strand
AAAACAATGCAACAATCTATGATAAAGTAATAGGAATGTTATTAAAGTTATGCCCTTGAAATAACGTTTCTTATGTTAAGTCCCTTGCTATTTTGAAATAATAATGTAATTTAATTATTAAATTCTTAAAGTAAATACTATTTCTAGTTTGTAAAACACTATGACAGTCGGTTGCCACAGGAATGAGAAAGAAGACGTGTGTAGAAAATTTAATCTCAATCGGATGGACCGTTTATCGAACGCAGCCAATACATCTCCCACATACCCACCACCACAAACACACATAAATTCTGTATATATATATATATATATCTGATATATACTATATATATATATATATATATATATATATATATACACACACACACACACACTAGAGAACACCGGCCCGTCTTCGCCCAAGCCCTGGCGGTGATCTATCCTATATATCTATCTATCTATCTATCTATCTATCTATCTATCTATTCGAGCGGACGTGTTTCACAAGCTCTCCCAGTTTTTATAGAATTTATCAAAGTTTTGCCTATTTCAATCGAGATGCTGTGTATATCATTGCGTTAGTTCTAAACTGGATCTAATACGAATTAATATCTTAAGTTTATGTGACTGTGGTTAGTGAATGAGGATTTCTTGATAAATGGACGGTAAGGTCATTCAATTTTGAAACCTACCGAAATATCGATTAACGACAACGTATGATTAAACCATGCTGACTAGCGGTGGTAAGTCGCCTGCACACAATACCGCCAAGTTCCTGATCAGCCCTGGTTATCGTCTCAATATCAAAACAAACGAACCGCAAACACATGACTCCAAAGTAGCCCACGGCAGCATCTAGACTTACAATGAGTTCGCTGCATTCTTCAAACGGGTTTGATAACATGATAGATAGATAGATAGATAGATAGATAGATAGATAGATAGATAGATAGATAGATAGATAGATAGATAGATAGATAGATAGATAGATAGATAGATAGATAGATAGATAGATAGATAGATAGATAGATAGATACATAGATACATAGATACATAGAACGAACGAACGAACAAACAAACTTTATTTTCAAAGGATTAAGAATTGGGCACGCAGGCCCGTCTAACATTCTGCCCTTCTATCACTCTCTTTCATACATTATTTCATTCACACATCATTCAAGGCTAACAGAGAACAACAACAATATAAAGGATATGCATTATAAAGGCATGGCAAAATTGCGAACGTCAAACTACACGACACAGTAATATTAGATAATGGTCTGACACTTGTTGTTAGCCATGTGGAATATACTGGCCTACCAAAAGGGGACTGGCTGTTATACTAGGGTTTTGTTATTATTATTATTATCTCTATTATTAAGGGGGAAGGTAATCCATATTGAGATAGTGTTCGAATAATTTGCGATTATATGAAAAGGGATTGGTGATGTCTTTGATTTCTTGTGGAAGATTGTTCCACAGCTGAGCTGCAGAGTACGTTAAACTTGTTTTGTATAAGTCAATCCTAGGCTTCGGAATGTGTAATATATTTAAACGTTTGCTGTGTCTACAAAGTAATAATGTATATTCAACATACCAAAGGCTCCAGAGATTGATGTTTTAGGGCTGAAATTACCCTCCCCGCGCGGGACGCTGACATGTTCGTCCTTTGTTCTCTGACTGAATGGCTCTTATAGTGTGTGTGTGTTTGGGGTGGGGGCGAGTGGGTTTATTTTGTTGCCTAAATATAAAATTCAATATCCTCAGTAACCAACTGAGGGAAAATGATGTGAGATTTAGCATATAATCTTATCATTATGGTCACCCAACACAAAAATTTTGTTCTGGAGATGTACAGCAGATTTCAATGTTTGTTTCTTCTTCTTCTTCTTCTTCTTCTTCTTCTTCTTCTTCTTCTTCTTCTTCTTCTTCTTCGTCTTCTTCTTCAGCGTTCCGAGCCATTGAGTTTCTGTGCTGCAAATACAATCCGTCTCCATTCGTCTCTCTGGTGGACCTTCTCTTGCCAGTTGTTGATTCCAAGTGCTTGTAGGTCTATACATGTATTATCTCTCCACCGCCCGATATCGAGGCTCATGTATTTGTTTCGTAACAAAGAAAGGTGTTTACAAAGGTGGGGATGTTAACCCCACGCTTCAACCCCCAACCTGGAGGACCATAAATGTTTGTTTATATGCGGTATATAATTTATGGCTCCCATTTTAGGAGTATTACAGTTTCAGCAAGACACACCCCCGCTCTTTTTGAATTTTGTCTGGCGGTTTTCACTTTTGGCAGACTGAGGGAATTTATATGGGATAGTTCAGAGGTGTCGTCAAACTGTGGGTTCTTTCATGAAACGTGATTATATACATAAACTAGCTGGCTCGGCCCAGCTCCTGGCGGGGATCTATCTATTTATCTATCTATCTATCTATCTATCTATCTATCTATCTATCTATCTATCTATCTATCTATCTATCTATCTATCTACCTACCTACCTACCTACCGACCGACCGATCGACCGACCGATCGACCGACCGATCGACCGACCGACCGACCGAACGACCGACCGACCGACCGACCGGCCGGTGGGCCGACCTATCTATTTATCAATCTATCTGTCTATCTGTCTATCTATCTATCTATCTATCTATCTATCTATCTATCTATCTATCTATCTATCTATCTATCTATCTATCTAATCTATGTATCTATGTATCTATCTATCTATCTATCTATCTATCCGTCCGTCTGCCTGTCTGTCTGTCTGTCTGTCTGTCTGTCTGTCTGTCTGTCTGTCTGTCGTCTGCCGGCCGGTCGGCCCACCAACCCACTCACCCACCCACCTACTGACCGACCGACTGACCCACCGACCGACCGACCGACCGACCTACCGACGGACCGACCTACCGACGGACCTACCCAGCTAGCTAGCCAGTCATCCACCCACCCACCCACCTACTTTTCTACCTACCTACCTACCTACCTACCTTTCTGTCTGTCTGTCTGTCTGTCTGTCTGTCCGCGCTATTAAATATTGATAAAAGTTACTGGAAAAAACATTAGAACCATGTGTTGAAAGAGGAAGAGGACTATTGGAGAAAGGATGGATTGAATTTTATGCAACAGAGAGCAATCATCAGCCTACTGGAATCGTCCGACACAGATTAATGTCTGAGCAGATCGCAGACCTTAATTTACGTACACACTTACTGGAATATTTTGCTCCAACTATTTAGACGAATTGCAGGCCCTAAATATTACAGCATCAGCATCAGCTGAAGAAACAGAAGGAAATGAAAAATAAGGTAAGAAATACATTCCTTCTACTTTCCTGTTAATTTACAAATTATTTACCCCGTGCTCTGTAAATTCTATGTCTTTACTATATGACACATTGCCACCCCTCTCGGGATCTCTCCGTGGCGAAGTGGTCAAGCCATCTGACTCGGGCCTCCGAAGTTCGATCTCCGGGCCTCGTCCTTCATTTTACGAGTGCATTTTTTCGGAGTGACTCCCAAGGGTCGTCGCTGGCAGCTACGGAGTTCAGTTTCGTGCTTTGTGCCGGACGCTTTCCGGGCCTGCCCCCCCCCCCTGGAAGAAACTGAGCAATATGGGATAAACCCCGGTGCAACTGCAGCCGACCCTGTAAGCTACTTCCTTTCATGCACCCACTCCTCATACCAATCAGGATGCGCCTTTGTGTGTCATCTGAATTTGCAGGTCTCAATTACCGTAAACATAACGTTGACTTCGCCGGGAGAATCACTAGGGTTCTTTCAGCAAAACATCAACGGAATGTCGCCGCTTTGATGATTTTAAGGTTTTTTTTTTTTTTTGGACCTATCAAAGACATATTCCTTGGGTGGGGGTACATATAAGACGGCTGGAAAAATTTCATAACGATGCAACAGACAGTTTTCAATATAATTGATCGTGAATGAAGGCATTCAAATCGGAACATACTATAATCTCTTTGTTAAATTAAGCGCCCGTCTTGGCCAGGTATTTTTACCAATCTTGGTGTTTTGATTTAAACTAAGGCCAAATAAATTATGATGTTACACAGGTCAAGTTAGCCTCGTTTTTCTCCCATACCGTGTGGGACTTAAAAAGTAACTATTAGGGATGTGTATTTTTAAAGTGTCAATAATAGGAGGCTGGTAGAGACGTTTTAATATATCACACCTACAGATTGTGACCGTAACCTCAAAGATGTTCTCGTCCACAATAGTGTACAGGGATTTCCACCTCCACCATCACAATTAGGCACTAAGTCTTGCCTAAGACCTCGTTGCAAGATCTGCCCATATGTGGTACACACCCCTCTGATGCTATTCCCTAACAGCAGTTTACGCATCAAGGAAGAATTTTCCTGCACATAATTTATGCCATCATATGCAAGAGGTGTGATATGAAGTATATTGGTGAGAGTGGCCTCAAGCTAGCTGACAGATTCCGCCAACATCTGCTGGGCGTCCACAATAACGCCCCCAAGCCTGTCTCCACCCATTTCAACAGCCCAAACTATTAAGGTGCTTCCGATGTCCTGGTCACTGCTTCCCAGTCTTCCTCATCCGGCGCTCAACATCGCAAAAATATAGAAAAACGGCTCATATTCTCTCTTTAGTGCCTAACACCCCACGGCCTCAACACCCAGCATAGTTTCATCTAATCGTAGACATTTTCCCTCCCCTCCCCATTCTCTTGCTTTCACAACCTCCCAGGTGTCACCCTCTCCCTGTCTCTAACTAGTTCTTTTCGCTACTAAAATTATCTTCTACCCTGTCTCTCTCGGGCAGATTCAGAGTGACCGAACGAGTAGTTACCTATGGCATCTCGTATTACCACTCTTGGCACTCCTTTCATACGCAACATAGTGTGTACCCGTAATGATATCACCATTCTTCCCGGACCCAATAATCCCCCACCAGTTACCAGCCATACTATATATGCGGTTCTGTTTGCATGCGCACACAGTACACAAGAACATATGTCTGTGTGTTTGAAACAATAGGATATGCGGATGTTTATGTAGATATGTGCGTACATGTACATATATGTATATGCTTATATGTATATATGTGTATGTGTGTATGTGCATATCTATATATATATATATATATATATATATATATATATATATATATATATATATATATATATATATATATATATATATATATATATATATATCATTGGCACCTTGCCGTCTTGACAGACGATAGTTTGTGCTTTAAAAAGGCATAACAACTTTTACCTATGGCGGTAGCGAATGTGACTGATAAGGCCAATTTGCGCTGTAAATGTCCGTTCACAGTGGGTGCATGTGAACACGTGGTCATTTCCACCATCATGCACCATCTTACGCCTCAAACGCTCGGTGTGTGACTTATCTGTCAATAATTTTTCTCCTTTGTCTTTATTCCATTTCTGATGTTTGCCCTCCATACAACACGTTCAGCGGCGACTTGCTCCCACTGTGCATTCATCAATGCCGTATCAATCATGTCCCGCTTACACACATCTTGTATCGTAGTAGAGGCCGACCCTGAGATCTCTTCACCATCTGTAATTCACCAAAAAAGATGTCCTTTGGTATTCTACCATCATCCATCCTCTAAGATGTCCTATTCATCTAAGTCTACGAAGACTGAGCATGGAATAAACTGTCACTCACACTATCTTTCCAATACTTCAGTATTGTGATTTGTCTTGCCACTTAATACCAAGAATACTTCGCAGACACCGCATATGAAAGCTGTTTATAAATGTTCTCTTGGTGTGAGTAAGTTGTCCAGGTTTCACTGCCATAAAGAAGAGTACTAAGGACACAGGCTTGATAGACAAGGACTTTTGTTTTGGATGTAAGATTCCTGTTCTACCAGACTCTTTTTCTAACCTGTTCATTGTTGCTGCTCTGCCTTACCAATCCGGATGTTGATTCCTGATTAGGGATAATTTGCATTTACCACTAATCCTTGATATGTATATATGGTCTACAATTTAGTTCGCGTCGTCAATAAAGATTGATGGTACCCAATGTGCACCTTGTGACATAATCTGTATCTCTTTTTGCTAATTGTAAACCAAATTCAGAACAAGCATGGAGAATGCAGATAGTAGACAATGCAATTCTTCCTCAGAGTGTGGGTCGCAAGTCCAGCACCATCTGCAAAAAGCAATTCTCTGATCAGTACCCCTATATCTATATATATATATATATATATATATATATATATATTTATATATATATATATATATCATATATATATATATGTGTGTGTGTCCGTCTGTCTGTCTGTCAAAGATATCATGCTGTGTCAGACAGAGTCCTATTAGTAAAATTAAACGGAAGACCTTTTAAAATAATGTCATTCAAGTATATGCCCCAACAAGTGAAAGCAGTGAAGAAAGCACAGAGGAATTTTATAATGACGTTGAAGTCTGCTTTGAAGAACTGCAAAAAATCAGAAATAAATATAATAATGGGTGATTTCAACGCAAAAATAGGACAGCAAGGCGATGGATGCAGTGTAGGCAACCATGGTTTGGGAGAGAGAAATGAAAGAGGATACAGACTTGTAGAATGGGCAAAAGAACAAGAAATGGTTGTAGGAAACACCTGGGTTTAAACAGCATCCTAGAAGATTATGGACATGGAGGATTCCAGACAGCAGGATTAAAAACAGATAGATTACATCCTGATTAGCAAAGGTTTCGAAATGCGTTAACAGGTCGTTAAAAAACAGTTCCAAATGCAGACTGTTACAGTGATCACAGATTAATTACAGGCACAATGGGGTTAAAGTTAAAGAAAGTCAAGTAAACCCTAAATATGACTTGTGCATATCGAAAACTGACAAAGAAATACAAGATAATTTTAACATAGAAGTAAAGAACAAATTTGATATATTTTCTGATCTAGAGATCCTGTTTCAAGATGTAGATGATCAATGGGAAACGATGAAGAATTCAATCAGTTGCGCAGCAGAAAAAAACTATTCCAAAAGTAAAGAAAGTGGGCCGTAAGACATAGGATGACTGAAGAAATTTTACAACTAATGGAAACAAGAAGACAGAACAAAAATAATCCTGCCAAATATGAAGAAATTCACAGAAAAGTGAGAACCTTATGTAAGGAGGCAAAAGAAACATGGCTTAAGAAAAATTGCAGAGAAATTGAAAAACAACACAACAGTAACAATGCGAAACTAATGCACAAAAGAATTCAGGAGCTTACTAATCAAAGAACACGTACATCAGCAGGCTGCCTAAAGACAAAAGATGGAAGAGTCATAATAGAAAAAGATCAGATATTACATGAATGGTCAGATTACGTGAAAAACCTTTATGGACGATAACAGAGACGAACAGTATGATGTTCAAAATAATAATGAAGGACCAGCAATTTTGAAGATGGAGGTTCAGAATGCTCTTAACCATATGAAATCTGGCAAGACCCCCGGTTCAGACAGCGTCACAACAGAAATGATTAATGCTTTAGAAGAATATGGAATAGATCAAGTTACCAGTCTGCTTAATACAATATATGATACTGGAAATATACCTCAGGAGTTATGTAATTCTGTATTTATTGCAATCCCAAAGAAATCAGGAGCCTTGGAATGTGATCAACATCGAACAATTAGTATAATGAGTCACATCACGAAGATTTTGCTAAGAATTATCATGCAAAGAGTTAGGAGGAAAATACAACCTGAAATAGGAGAAGAACAATGTGGGTTTGTGGAAGGCAAGGGTACAGTAAATGCTGTGTATATACTGAGAAACATAATCGAACGTTCTATAGAAGTAAACAAAGATCTACACCTTTGCTTTATTGACTACACAAAGGCTTTTGATAAAGTGAGACATGTCAACATGATAAGGATGCTTGAAGATCTACAAATTGATGGAAAAGATCTTAGACTTGTAAAAAACATATATTGGAAACAACAAGCTGCCATAAGAGTTGATAATGAAGTAAGCCAATATCAGCCTATTAAAAGGGGTGTGAGACAGGGATGTGTAATGTCTCCAGATCTGTTTTCCCTGTACAGTGAAAGTATTTTCAGAAATATTGAAGATATGGAAGGAATCAACATTGGGGGACGATGCATCAATAACATTAGATATGCAGATGATACAGTCTTGATTGCAGACAATGAACAGGACCTGCAAAATTTAGTAGATGCGATTGTTACACACAGTGAACAACTAGGGTTAGAATTAAATTGTAAAAAGACACAGATTATGGTCGTCACTAGGAAGGACGAAATACCACAATGTAATATACAAGTAAATGGGAATATTCTTCAACAAGTGAGCAGGTACAATTATCTCGGAACAGTAATAACATCTGATGGGAGATGCCTTGAAGAGATTAGAACAAGAATCGCCATGGCAAAAGTAGCCTTTAGCAAGATGAAAAACATATTGACCAATAAAAAGATGTCAATTGAAACGAGAAAAAGAGTGTTGAGATGCTACATTGAACCTGTACTTTTATATGGATGTGAAGCGTGGACAATGAGCAGTCAGGCTGAAAAACATCTGATGGCTGTAGAGATGTGGTTTCTGAGGAAAATGCAAAGAATACCATGGACAGCCAGAAAGACCAATGAACAAGTCCTTCAAGAAACAAATGAAGATCGTAAATTGATTAGAGAAATTAGACGTAGACAGTCAAAATTTTTGGGCATGTTATGAGAAGAAATGGATTGGAGAATTTGGTGACAACTGGTAAGATCGAGGGGAACAGACCAAGGGGAAGACCTAGAAGCAAGTACCTGGATGGCTTGGCCTTGTGGCATGGTCGAGACAGAAACACGGAGCTGATCCACGACTCTGGTGATCGAGTGAGATGGCAGAACATGACCGCCCACGCTTACCGGCATGGCACATGATGGATGGATATATATATATATATATATATACTATATATATATATATAATATATATATATATATATAATATATATATATATACACACACACACACACACACACACACATATATATATATATATTATATAATATATATATATATATTATATATATATATATATATATATATATATATATATACTAGCTGACACGGCCCGGCTTCGCCCAGTCCCCTGGTGGGGAGCATCTCATTTAATTCATATAAGTAGTCATATAAGTTCTCGTTCCCGTTACCGTCTGTCTGTCTGTCTGTCTGTCTGTCTGTCTGACCCGGCCGGCATCGCCCAGCTCCTGAAGGGGAGCATCTCGTTTAATTCATATAAGTAGTCATATAAGTTCCCGTTCCCGACTGTCTGTCTGTCTGTCTGTCTGTCTGTCTGTCTGTCTGTCTGTCTGTCTGTCTGTCTGACTGTCTGTTTGTCTGCCTGTCTGTCTGTCTGTCTGTCTGTCTGTCTGTCTAATCATTTATTGGTTGCAGTTAGAACAACCTTAGATAAATGAAGACCAACTTACAAAAAGCATTAGAAAGAGCACTTGAAAGATCTTTACATCTTCCCCAACAATTAACTTGGGTAAATGGAGCGGCGGCAGCAGCAGCAGAAGAAGAAGAAAAATGAGGAGTAGGAGCTGGGAGGAAGAAGAGGGAGTTGGAGGAGGGAGGAGGAGGGAGGAAGAGATAGGCGGAGAGAGGAGGAGGAGGGAAGAGGAGGGAGGAGGAAGGAGGAGGAGGAGTAGGGAGGAATAGGAGGGAGGAGGAGGGATTAGGAGGAGGAGAGAGGAGGAGGAGGGAGGAGGAAGGGAGGAGGAAGGAGGAGGAGTATGGAGGAGGAGGAAGAGGGAGGAGGGAGGGAGGAGGAAGTGGGAGGAGGAAGGTGAAGGAGGAGGAGGAGGAGGAGGAGGGAGGAGAAGAACGCAGGAGGAAGGAGGAGGAGGAGGGAGGAGGAGGAAGGGAGGAGGAGGAGAGAGGAGGAGGAGGAAGGAGGCGGAGGGAGAAGGGGGAGGGAGGAAGGAGGCGGAGGGAGAAGGGGGAGGGAGGAGGAAGAGGGAGAAGGAGGAGGGAGGAGGGAGGAGAAGTAGGGGGAGGAGGGAGGATGAGAAGGGAGGAAGAGGGAGGAGGAAGAGGGATGTAGAGGGAGGAGGTAGAGGGAGGAGGAGGAGGGAGGAGGAGAAGGGAGGAAGAGGAATGAGAGAGGAGGGAGGAGAGAGGGAGGAGGCGGGAGGAGGAGGGAAGGAGGTAGGAGGAGGAAGGGAGGAGGAGGGAGGAAGATGGAGGAGAAGGGGGGAGGAGGGAGGAGACGGGATGAGGGGGAGGACGTAGGAGGAGGAGGAGGGAGGAGGAGGGAGGAGGAGGAGGAGAGAGGAGGGAGAAGGGAGGAGGAAGGAAGAGGAGTGATTAGGAGGAGGGAGGAGGGCGAGGAGGTAGGAGGAAGAGGGAGGAGGAGGGAGGAGGAGGAAGGAGGAGGAGGAGGAAGGAGGAGGAGGAGGAAGGAGGGGGAGGAAAGAGGAGGAAGAGGGAGGAGGAGGGAGGAGGAGGAGGAGAAAGAGGGAGGAGAAGGATGGAGGAGGGAGAGGGAAGAGGGGAGGGGAAGAGGAAGAGGGTAGGAGGAGGGGAGAGGAGGAGGAGGAGGATTATAATGCATATGCCTGTAGATAACTGCAGCGAAAAGGTGGGTCTGTCTATCTATCTAACCCGGCGTGGCTTCGCCCAGCTCCTGGCGGGTAGCGTCTCATTAAATTCATACGACCAACTGACCGTATAGGTTGTCTCCCCTTCCTGCTCTCCTGTAGAGTATCCTATTCTTCATGTAGTACTGCCCCCGTTCTGGTGGATCAGCACTTTTCTGCAGCTTTCTGTAGCAAGAACGTAAAGTATCATCCTCACTCTGGGCAGTTCGTAGCTCCCCCGGCATTGGGTTAGTCACATTGCGTCTAGCCTCTTCCGTTTTCGTCTGAGAGCGAGTCTGCATTGCTCCCATATGATTGGCTCCCTGGGCATTCCCAGAAAGACATACCGGCAACCTAGGATGACTGAAAAAAAATGGGATTCGGTCAATACCGCGGCCTTGATGGTGCCGGTGACGTACCTTGACCGAATCTCCACATTAGCAATAGGCAACTTCATGACTACAGCACTCTTCTGTGCAGGCTGTATATCCAATGTCTCACCTGTGAATTGTTCTGGATGTACCAGATCCGCAGAAATCACGGCCTCCCCGTCCAGTCCTGTGTCGTATAAACCTCCACTTGACGACCGTTACCTCTACCAATTCCACTACAGGTGGTTTTTCCTGGTCTGGAGTCTCTTCCTCAGCCTCGACCTGTTCGGTGGGCTCCACCTTAGGTTTCCCGGGCACACGACGAATTGAGTGTCCTCCTGACTTTCCCCTGCAGTCAATAGCATTGTGCGTGTTTGACTTGCATTGGTTGCACCATTTCCCTGTCCTAGATTTTCTATTGTCGGACTTGAGTGAGCTCTCCTGGTGGCGAGCTTCCTTGTTGACCTTGGCATTTCCGTGACAACCTCCTTTGAAGTCACTTGACATGCTGCGAAGTGAGGGTTCTTAGCCTTCGATTTGCAGGTCCCTCGTATTGTGAGAGGGTTACTTACAAATGAACACCACTTCTCCGACACGGTCGTTTAGGTGTAGATCTTGAAGTGCTCTTGCCTTCCCTCCTTCTTCTCTGAACTATCCTCTGATTTTTGCACATAAGGTTCCCACTTTTTTGTTCCTGAGTTTTGGCTTTCTTCTTATCATGTTTTCTCTTGACTTTTGGTGTTGGTGGGAAAGGTTCTCCCCTGCCATCCCATGTAACCTCGACGAACCGTTCTGCTAATTTAGTCACGAGTCAATACGTTTCCGCGCCTTGTTCTCCCAGGAACGGCCTGAGAGGTTTAGACATTTGCTTCTTCAGCTGGTCGACCACCATGAGCTCTTCCAGACTCTCATAGTCATGTGCGAACCCAGCTAAATCCATCCACTTATGGAGATAAGATTTAGACGCAAACTGTAGGCAGCAAACAACTCTCCCGGTTCTCGTTTCGCTGCTCGAAAATTTTTTCCGGTAGGTATGTGACGTAACTTCGAATCGTTTCAGCAGAGCCCGTCTTAACTTCATCATAATTGTTCTCATGTCCTGGTGGCAGGCGAGTATAAACCTCGTATCCGGTCCCGCGTAAACCCTGGGATAGCTTAAGATTCCATTTGTTAGCTCCAGACCCATAGCAACTGACATAGCCTCGAAGCGTTGAAGGTACTGGTCAATATTCTATTTGTCCTCCTCGTAGACCGCTAAAGGAAACTTCATAGCATGGTACCCATGTCCACCTACTGGTGTTGATCCTGGGATGGAGGAACTCCAACTGCTCCCTCAGTTCTCCATTAGAATTGACTCTTCAACTCGAGTTCCCTCATCCGGTACTTCGTGCTCCCTTTTCTGTGCTTCCTGTTCAGCTTCTAATTTCCTAACTGCTTGCTCAGCTTCACAATTTCCTAGCTGCTTGCTTAGCTTCCAATTTCTTAGCTGCTTGCTCAGGCTTCCAATTCCATCCTTCTCAATTCCAACTCGGCCTTTCGATCTTCCCGTTCTACTTGACGATACTCTCTCTCCACTTCCTGTATGTAATCCGGTAGAAGCAGACCCCGACAATCCCATGTCCTCCCCCTTTGCCTTTAATTATACGTGGTTAGTTTAGGGGTGGCCATTTTACAGAGGCGGTAAGCTAGCAGGGGGAGTACAATATAACTGCAAATTACTATACAGATATATGAACAAGTACTATAAATCTAGATATTACCACACACAGCACATTCACTCAGTGACAAAGGAAGAATCAGGACCACAGACCTATGCAGACGTGTGACGTGTGAACAGGTAAGATATTAATTAGACCTAACCCCTATCCACATTCACTCTACCTGGATTCTCCAATATGAAATCTCCCTCTTATAACTAAGGATCCCGTGTCAAAAGACCTCGTTGTCAGAGGATCCCACTGTCAAAGGTTCCTGCTTGCAGGAGATCTCACTGTCCAAGGATTCCGTTTACGGGAGATCCCGCTGTCCAAGATTCCGTTTACGAGAGATCCCGCTGTTCAAAGATCACGTTTACGAGAGATCCCGCTGTCCAAAGATCACGTTGACGAGCCTCCATAATGGTCGTGTCCTCCTTTACAGTGTCGTCCCTGGAGTGAAGGAGAGTCCGACACTCACATTATAATATTTTTTTTTCTCTCATATTCTGGAGAATCCACCAGCTTCCGTCCAGCACACTCCCTCAGCCTATGGACACCTTTTCCTGTCACTCTCTCACTGTCGTACTATGCCCCCTCTCATACTTCTCCAACGCAACATACTCAACAACTCTTGCTTCTAAAAATTAATAAAGATTAATTTATTAAAAGAAAAGTGTAACGTATATGAGACGTGTATGCGAAGAAAATGTGGTGACGTGTTCTATAAGTGTGTAGAATCGGACTCTCAGACACAGACCCAGATCAGCTGATCCAGCAAGGATAGACCACAGCAGCGTTACGTCAGAACATGTACATCTCACCCAGTGCCGAAACCATCTTGCCGGATACTGCTTTGCCTCTGTAGACCTCTGGTAATCCCATTTCCATGATCATCCGAAATAGACACCGGTGGTATTAACAGTTAATCATGGACCGGTTGCCCCCTACAACAATGTCCGTTCACTATCGTTCCTAAAAAGGCACCAAAGAGCACGTTCCTTTGTAGTGGTGTACAACAGTTACTAATTGTTAATGTTACTGAACTGGATCCTCACTTCGTGGTATATCTAGCCTCAAGTAATCATGTATTGTGTTCTATTACACGAGATTATATTCACACTATGCAACTATTATCCAGTAATGTTCTCAGTTAGTTACTTACTGTCTGAGGCTGTGTGTGTGCATCAGTAATCATCACCCTCTTTGGGTGAATCATCTTCCTTCTAGCTTTAGTTACGTTCTGTAAGCAACTTTATTGACTGTTCCACTGGTGTTCTTTCGAATTGGGATTTGAACTTTCCTAAAACTTGTTGAGTTTCCTCGGATCTGGTAGGGACCTTAAATGCACTACTGCAGTCCTATCAATCATATCTACATCTGCCATGATAGGCACGTGCTAAATAAGTCACTAATTAACACACGGTAGATATTATTTCCACTAAGCACGGCAGTGCCCTTGCACTCCGACTAGAGCCACATTTCCAAGTCCCCCTAGTTGGCCCCACTCGGGTTTATATGGCAAACTACCAAGTTGGCCACGTGACGTTATCCTTTATTCCCCACACACAGGTGGCACATTGGCAGATCATCCCCTGTCAGGGGATCCATCCCCCCTCTGGCTCCCTCAATGTTAGATTTGTCATCACTGGTTTTGACATCCAACACAATCTAGAGAGTTACTGTCGAGTTCCAACAAAGAGTTTTCGATACCAAGCTGCTCAATCATGGTTTTCCAAACAAGCTTACATTGTGCACGTGACGTTGTTCATGTCCGGCAGGTATTCCACCCTGTTGTCAATAACAAGCCCTCAACTTTCTGTCATGTGGTGACAGTCAAAATCTCCATTTCCGTCTGATGTCCTGAACTATAGATGACAACGGAACATTCCATATCCTGAGCGGGGCATTTATATGTGATTTCAACTGTTTATGAACTGCCAACGCGGTTGTATCTATCCTTCTCACTCACCACCAAATGTGTTATATGGGCTGAACCCGATGTACCCCGTGCAGCTCGGTGTTTACTCTGTTTAGTACGACTGTTGTGGCCTAGAAAATAACGCCAAGCAAACGTCGGTAATTATTATCTGGTTAACTCCATGGCGATCTCGTGCACTATGAAGAATAAGATTCGCTGGGCTGGTCACTGACTCGCATGCCAGTCACAGACTCCCATAAAGAATTTTTTAAAACGGCGAGTTGCATTGTTGTAAACGCTCCCAAGGCGGCCAGAGGAAAAGCTTTAAAGACACTCTGAAAATCTTACTGAATGCATTTGGAATTAATCATGACACCTGGGAGACTGCGGAAATTCGTGGCGTACATCATTACGCAAGGGTGCAGTCACTTGTGAGGCAACCAGGACCGCAAGCACTGTGAAGAAAAGACAGAACAGAAAAACCACTGCAGAAAACCCTCCTACAGAAACGTCAAGCATTCTTTGTCCACATTGTCAAAGAACATTTCAAGCCAAAATAGGCCTTATCAACCATCTTAGAACTCACGGCTCCAGACTTTCAACCCCACTGGATGAAATGAATGGTCATCATCATTTTTGATGGACAAACAACATATTATACTATATATACTATTATATATTTTACTATATCTATCTATCTACCGCCATAGGTAAAAGTTATTATGCCTTTTTAAAGCACAAACTATCGTCTGACAAGACGGCAAGGTGCCAATGAACACACACACACACATACACACACACACACACACACACACACACACACGCACGCACGCACGCATTGGCACCTTGACAGACGATAGTTTGTGCTTTAAAAAGGCATAATAGTTATTTAGTTAGTGGACAGATCATCCTCGTTGCACATCGAACCATTCAGTCCATAAGTGCTCGGATCCCCTCCTCAGCAAATCCCGCAGCGTGTAGCTGCTAACGACGCCAGTTCTGTGTTGGTTTATCAATCTTCTTTGGCTTCCTGCGTAGTGTTCTTGTTTGGCCACCCCTCTTTTAATTTGCTGCTCCTGCAGTCTGGCCATTGTTGTAGATTCACAGTCATCACTTGGTTCTCGCAAAAGTCTCACTTCTCGTAGAGCATTCAGAATGTCAGCCTGGTCCATGGCGCGTCCGCCCTCCACAGTAGCCTCACCTGCGAGCTTGTCAGCCCGCTCATTTCCTTGTACTCCCGCATGACCTGGCACGAAGATGAAACTAATCTTTGCCAGCCGAGACCGCTTCAGAGGCAGCAACCATTCTCTTCGGATCGACCCCTCCTCTATCCTCTTGATCATGTTCATTGAGTCGCTAAGGAAACAAGCCCTAGTGAATGTCTGTGTCTCGAGCCATGTTATTGCTTTACTTACTGCCATGACTTCCATGGTCAGGCTACTTGTGGTTTCAGTGAAAGCACCAGAGTCCTCCTTCACAATTCTCCCTCCGGCAAGAGCTGTAAAGGCCCATGAGCTTCTCACATGTCGGACGACCGACCCATCTGTGTAGATGACCGCGTCACCGTCTAGCGAATTCTCGAAAATCAACGCTTGTACTTCAGCCTCAACAGCAGCCGGATTTTCTTGTCTGCATTTTCTACCTAGTTGGATGCAAACTGAAAAGGATGTGCAGAAGTCTGTTGGCACTTGCACCCACTCCTCGCCAGGTTCTAAGTCCTCAAGTGAACACACCTGTTGAAGGAATGTCTTCGGCTTGACCCATCCCGACCGTCCTCTTTTTAACCTGCTGACCTTCACCTTCTAATTTCACTATGCAGTGGATGTTGTGTGTTTGCGTTAATTCTGAGGTAGGCGCGTGCCCTGCAAACTGTATTCTCTCTTCAATGGTTGGAAAATCAAGAAGGTAGAGCATAATACTTTACCTATGCGGTAGCGAATGTGACTGATAAGGCCAATTCGCGCCTGTAAATTTTCGTTCACAGTGGGCGCATGTGAACACGTGGTTATTTCCACCATCATCGCACCACCTTATGTCTCACACGCTCGGTGTGTGACTTATCTGCAATAATTTCTCCTTTGTCTTTATTCGATTTCTGATGTTTGCCCTCCATGCAACACGTTCAGCACGACTTGGCTCCCAATGTGCATTATCAATGCCTGTATCAATCATGTCCCGCTTACACACATCTTTGTATCGTAGTAGAGGCCGACCCTGAGACCTCTTACCCATCTGTAATTCACCACAAAAGATGTCCTTTGGTATTCTGCCATCATCCATCCTCCTAAGATGTCTGACACATGCCTTGGGTCATTGACATTAACCGCAGGATAAATAATAGACGGAGATAAAATAGGGCTGGGTTGTAAGTCCCATGGAGGGGGAAGATGAGAACACAGTGATTTATAAGAGGCAGTTGAAGTGAAGTCAGCTGGCTAGGGGAATTGTATGGTAGACAGTTTGAGATGTGTGGCAGTGTTGTGTGGAGCCTGGTGAGGGGCTGCAAGAAGGGTTAAAAAAGACAGTGAAAAACATTGTAAGGGGAGTTGAAGTGGAGATCCCGAGAGGGTCGGATGGAGAGTTGATGTCGGGAACCGACAGTAGAGGTCGGCAGTTCGGGAAATTGAAGTTTAGCGGAGCTAAGAAGAGAACTCCGAGCTGTGTTTAGTTCAGTGATGGACAGTTGAGTTTTTGGAGACCGGACAGTGAGGTCGGCGGTCGAAAAAGGGTTGAATAGGACGGAGTAAGGTAGAGAACTCCGCACTGTGGTTTTCCATGGATGGTGAGTTAACTGTCGTGTTAGATGAGTTTAAGTAGGCCGTGAGAGGCAGTGTTCTTTGAGTTTTAGATTGTGATGAAGAGATATGCTGGAAATACTGTTCTTGGATTTATAGGTTACGTGTGTTCGTATTCATTCGTCATTAAAGGAATTGATATGCGCAAATTAACTCTTGTTCACTGACTGGCGTTTGGTTGTGATGCATCGTGCTTGATCGGTTGTTCAAAATAACATTTACACTGACATTCCCTAGACAGAACCATAGCCACTCCATCTGTTTCTCGGTCATCATTCACTTTGTGACAGAAATTTTATGAAGGCTCTCCGGTCAAGAAACCCATTACATTATAGACATGATTGTCATTCTGTTTATCTGTGAACTCGGCGATGAGAGAGGATACTAAGATCAGAGACATTAGTCGGATGCCCAATTACAACGACAATTATGGTACAACGAATAAACACTATTTTCAGTAGAGGACCGATGTCCTCGAAAGTTCATGAAAGGCCACCACAGTACATCAACAAACAGCCAGCGCACGCCAAATACGCGTGCAGAAATCGCCCAGGTAACAGACGATTAGCCGACATAGGGTTGTCCACGAAAAACAGACAGTTCAAGTGGACAGTATTGCTGAAGACAGGTGTACGGTGTTTTTCATTGGTCAAGAGCGGGTCAGCACAGTTGAACAGTATCGCTCTCGGAGATAAAGACAGGATTGAACAACCAAAGATAACAGATAGTGAGCAATTTCGTAGCGAAGTCCTTGCGTGGTGAGACGGTGCAGGTGTGTGTGCTGAGGGCAACGCACAGTGTGGTCTCAGGTCGACAGATCAAGATTTTTACAGCAGGTAACAGGATGGGTGAGGTCGGTGGAAATTGTGAGTCTCCACGGACAAATGGGGTTGACAGAGGGTCAGCGCTGTTTACGAGGACAGCGAAGTGTTTGTAGATGACGGCAAAGTTTCCGGTCAGTTTACAGACAGATTAAGTGTGTATTATTGTGATAAAGAGAACTGAGGTTCTGACTGAGGTGACCTGCGAGGTCAAGGCTGGGTACGGAGGAAAGTTACTAAAATTTTCCATAGGAGAACTGGATAAAAAAGTTGTTTTGCACTAAAACCAGGATTTATTTTCGTCGTTAACGTCTCTGTGCTTTTATCATTATCGTGTCACCGGGCAAACATTCTACAGCAAACTATCAGGGGCCGTCATCGCAAGGGTGGTCGCATTTCTTTGCCAAAAAGGATTTATATATACAGATTTAAAACGCTGGACATTTGTTGCCATTGTGTCTGTTTAACCTTGTCGGTAAACGTGAATCCATAACAGATATTATAAAATTAGGACATTTTGGACAATTACTATCACCTTCAATTTGTTCCGACAGTTGGAACTTGTTAGCACCACGTGAAGGAATAAGTAACCACGTAACAAAATAATAATTCGTTTTGGGATCAAGCGTCGTAGTCACGTTAAAACATTAACAAACAGACATGTCCTGGCTATTATTGGAAACTTTAAAAAAAAAAAAAAAAAAACTAAGGACTTTATTGTTGTCAGCCAAACATTTGGACATTTCGTTTGTTCTCATTGTCTTATATATTGTTTTCGGGTTTTGCGCAATTATTCGTATGTTGTCCAGTATTTGTGAGAATTAGGATATTTTTGTGTTGTTTCGCGGAGTCCGTGAGACAGAGCAAAAGTAATTTTTCTGGGTGCACGTTATATGTTGTTGAGAGGCCGCTGACGAGTCAGCTTGTTTTGCGTTGTTGAGCATTGGGTCGTCTCGACATTATACACTGTGTCCAATTGTCTATCGTCAGTTCTGTGTATATTATTGTTTGAGATTCCTTTTTTTCTTCTATTATATTTACGTGTATGATATTTTGTTTCTTCGGGTAATATATTGTATTAATGTATTGATTCCTCTTGCGACTAAATCTCATATCTATATTGTTTTTGTTGACTGTTATGGATGGCGCACGTAATTTTTATTACATGGGCTTGTCGATGGGTCATTGTCTATGTGTGTGTCCCTAGCCTATTAAGTGTATCGTTCTTATATATATATAGTATATATATATATATATATATATATCATATCTATTATATATATATATATATATATATATATATATATAGTATATATATATCAAACAATATTCCAGGATTCTTCTACAGCTATTTGGTAGATATTCGAGGAGGTATAAGATAGATAAACCCCACCTACAACTACCTATGTGTTATAGAGTGACCTGGGTGAGTACAGAGTGATATTTATTAGTACTAAGAATTTACGGACAGTCTGAGGGGTGGTGTACTTAGGGAAGATACACAAAGATTAGAAGCAGTGTCTTTATATTATATTTGACTGACGGACAGCTAAGTGTCCACAATTACAAGATGCCTACTTTAATGTAGTATATTGAAGCAAGGGAACGGTTAAGCCTAAAGGGCAAAGATTTGCAGGAGTTTGCAGAAGCAAAAGAACAAAAACAGGCTGAAAGAGAACAAAGACAGATTGAAAGAGAAAACAAGCGTCTACAGGAAGAGAAACAAATGGAACTTGAAAAGTTAAAACACACAAATGCGGTGGAAATTGAGAAAGAGAAGCTCAAGTGTCAAATGGAAACTGAAATTGCACTTTAAAAAAGTTAGAATTTTCAACTAAGGGTCAAAGTGAGGAAGGCAGAAGACCGTCACAGTCACAGTCGTCACAACGATTGAAACTGCCATATTTTACGGACAGGGACAATCTTGAAGCTTATCTTGCGAGATTTGAAGCATCTGCGAAAGTATTAAGCATTCCAGAAGGAGAATATGCTATGATACTGAGCGAGTATCTAACGGGAAAGGCCCTAGATACCATGTTTAATTTACCTTTGGAAGAAACAAACAATTATACTATTCTGCGTCAACGCTTGCTTACAAATGTCCAACTAACTGAACATGGATACAGAACAAAATTCAGACAATTAGTGCCAGAGAGGATTTTACAGATTTTGTCAATACAGTAAAGAACACATTTAATAAATGGATGGAGCTTGCAGAAGTTGGGAAAGATTTTAATCGATTAGTGGATGTGATGTTAAGAGACAAGGTATTATCTTCATGCAATACTGACTTAGTGGCTTTCTTTGAAGAACGTAAACCAAAGGACATAGAAACAATGTCCCAGTTATGGCAAAACTATATGACTGCACATCCAAACAGTTCTATTGATAGACAAATTGATGAGGAAATAGTCTGTGCAGCGTACACGAAACAGGATCAGATTCCTAGGATCAGACCAAGATCAAAAAGTGTAAACTTAACACATAGGTATCAACAACAAGAACCTCAAGATAATGTTTTTAGTGGCAACAATTTTGGCAGATCAGGACGTTACCCATACAATAACCAAATTTTAAGAGATGTCCCGAATAGTTATGCAGGGATGTTGGAATTGTGGGGGGAGATGGCAGACATAAGGCAGCACAGTTGGCATGCACCTAACCACCGAGCTTTCTGGGCCAACAAATAACAGGAAAAAGGGAGATTCA